>PVKH010026903.1:0-13118 GCA_004027955.1 Chaetophractus vellerosus
AAATGAACACAGCAGAACAAGCAGAAGGGGGGGGATATGTTAAAAACAAAAACAAAAACCAAAAAAACCTTATTGGAGGGGACCGGCTGTAGCTCAATTGGTAGGGCGCCGGTTTACCACATGGGAGGCCCCAGGTTCGGTTCCCGGGGCCTCCTTGAGCGGGCAGACCACCTTGAGACGGTAAGCCGCCACGGGCAGGGCAAGCCCGCAAGACAAGCCGCCCACGAGCAGGCGAGACCACCACGCAGTGAGCTGACTCGGCAGGTCGCCACAACGGGGCGGGGAGACAAGCAGACACAGAACGCAAAAATCAACACAGCAAGAACAAGCAGAAAGGGGGGGATATATAAAATACAAAAAAAACAAAATAAAACAAACCAAAAAAACCCTATTGGATATGTGGTTTCCAAATACTTTCACTCTCCTGTTAATAACCTTTAATGCACAAACGTTTTTAATTTTGATGAGGTCCCATTTACCTACTTTTTCTTTTGTATCTGGTGCTTTGGGTATAAAATCTATAAAGCCATTTACTAACACAAGATCCTAAAGATGCTTCCCTACACTTTCTTCTAGGAGCTGTATAGTCCTGGTTCTCCTAACTTAGGTCTTTGATCCATTTTGAGTTCATTTTTGTATGTGGTGTGAGAAAGGGCTCCACTTCCATTTTTTCCACATATGGATATCCAGTTCTCTCAGCATCATTTGTTGAAGCAATTATTCTTTCCCAATTGAGTTGTCTTGCAACCTTGTCAAAATCAATTGGCCATAGATTTGACGGTCTACTTTGAAACTCTCAATTCAATTCCATTGGTCTTTATGTCTATCCTTGTGCCAGTACCCTGCTGTTTTTATCAATTTTAAGTCAGGAAGTGCGAGTCCTCTGAATTAGTCTTTCTTTTTCAAGATGTTTATTTGGGTATTCAGAGCCCCTTACCCTTCCAAACAAATTTGGTAATTGGCTTTTCCAGTTCTGTAAAGTAGGATGTTGGAATTTTGATTGGGATATTAATGAATCTAGAAATCATTTTGGGTAGAACTGATATCTTAATATTAAATCTTCAAATATATGAGCATAGAATGTCCTTCCATTTATTTAGATTTTTTTGTTTCTCTTAGCAAAGTTTTGTAGTTTTCCATGTTTAAGTCTTATAACTCCTTGGTTAAATTAATTACTAGATATTTGATTCAGTTGCTAATGTAAATGGAATTTTTTTCTTCATTTACTCTTCAAACTGCTCTTGTGTACAGAAATCCTACTGACTTTTGCCAGTTGATCTTAAACCCTGCCACTTTGTTTAAGTCTTTTATTAGCTCTCATAGCTTTGTAGTAGATTTTTCAGTACTTTCTATATATAGGATCATGGCATCTAAAAACAGTGAATGTTTTTACTTCTTCCTTTCCAATTTAGATGCATTTTATTTATTTTTCTTGCCTAACTTCTCTGGTTAAAATTTCCACCACAATGTTGAATAACAGTGGTGACAGTGGGCCACATTTGTACTTTTCTGGTTTTTTGTTTTGTTTTTGAGGTACTGGGGACCTTCTATGAAGGAAGCAGGCACTTGGCCACTGAGCCACATCAGCTTCTCTGAGTTTACCTTTTTATTTAGTTTTGCTTATTATTTATTTGTTTTTTTCAGGAGGCACTGGGAACCAAACCTGGAATTTCCCATTTGGGAGGTGGGAGCTCAACTGCTTCAGCCATATCTGCTCCCTGTTAATGTTTAATAGTACCATTCCAGTGAGCGTGAAATGGTCGTCACTGTGATTTTGATTTGCATTTCCCTAGAGCTAATGATGTTGAGCATCTTTTCATGTGTTCTTTAGCCATTTGCATATCCAATTGGGGAAATGTCTATTCAAGAGTGTCACCCATTTTTTAATTAGATTGTGTCTTTCTATTGTTGAGTTGTAGGATTTCTTTATATATTCTGGATATTAAACCTGTATTGAGGTTTAATATTGAGTAGATATCTTCACTTTTATGACAAAGCCCTTTGACACCCCAAACTTTTACATTTTGATGAGGTCTAAGTCTAAGAAGCCATTGCCTAACACAAAATCCTGAAGATGCTTCCCTACATTTTCTTCTAGGAGCTTTCAAATCTCGGTTCTTTTATTTGGTTCTCTTAACCATTTCGAGTTCATTTTTTATATGGTGAGAAGATAGGGCTCCTCTCCATTCTTTTGCATATGGATATCTGGTTCTGCCAGCATGATTTGATGAAGAGACTATACTTTCCCAACTGGGTGGAATTGGCAGCGTTTTCAAAGATCAATTGGCCACAGATGTGAGATTTATTTCAGAACCCTCATATTTATTCTATAGGTCTTTATGTCTATTCCTTGTGCCATTACCATATTATTGTTTTTTTTTAAAGATCTATTTATTTCTCCCCACCACCCTCGTTTTGTGCTCGCTGTCTGCTGTGTCTGCTTGTCTTCTCTATAGGCGGCACCAGGAACCAACCCTGGGACCTTCTGGAGTGGAGAGAGGCTGCTCAATCTCTTGTGCCACCTCAGCTTCCTGCTCTGCCGTGTCTCTTGTTGTCTCTCTTCTGTCTCTTTTTATTGCATCATCTTGCTGCGCCAGCTCTCTGCGTGGGCCAGCACTCTGTGTGGGCCAGCTTGCTTTTCACCAAGAGGCCCTGGGAATCGAAACCTGGACCTCCTATATGGTAGATGGGAGCCCAACTGCCTGAGCCACATCTGCTTCCCACCATATTGTTTTGACCACTTTAAAGTCAGGAAGTGTGAGTCCTACAGCTTTGCTCTTTCTTTTCAAGATGTTTTTGGCTATTTGGGGCCCTTATATTTCCAAATAAATTTGGTAATTGGCTTTTCCATTTCTGCAAAGTAGGCCCTTGGAATTCTGACTGTGACTGTGTTGAATCTGGAAATCATTTTGGGCAGTATTAACACCTTAACAATATTTAGTCTTCCAAACAAGGAATAAGCAATGTATTTCCTTTTATTTAGATCACCTTTGATTTCGCTTAGCAAAGTTTTGTCATTTTCCAAATTTAAGTCCTTTATATCCTTAAATTTATTCTAGATATTTTATTCTTTTAGTTGCTGAACAAATGGATTTTCAAATTTTCTCCTAAGATTTCTCATTACCAGTGTATAGAAACTACTGATTTTTCCATGTTGATCATGTACCCTACTGAATTCATCTATTAGATCTTATAACTGAGTTTAGATGGGGGGGGGTACATAGGATCACGGCATCTGCAAAGAGTGAAACTTACTTCTTCCTTTCCAATTTGGACCCCTTTTATTTCTTTGTCTTATCTCTCTGCTGTGGCTAGAACTTCCAGCATAATGCTGAATAACAATGGTGACAGTGGGCATCCTTATCTTATTCTAAATATTAGAGGGACAGCTTTTTACTCTTTCACCAGTGTGTATGGTGTTAGCTGTGGGTTTTTAAAAAATGCCCTGTATTAGTTGGCCAAAGGGGTGCTGATGCAAAGTACCAGAACTATGTTGGCCTTTATAAAAGATATTTATTTGGGGGCAGAAGCTTACAGTTACCAGGCTCTAAAGAGCCCAACTCAAGGCACCATGAGAGGTACTTTCTCACCCAAAGTCTGTTGTCACGTGTTGATGCAAGATGGCAGGTGATGTCTGCTATGGTTAAGCCTTCCTCCTTCTTCTTAAGGCTCCATGGTCCCAGCTTCTCCTAATCTCAGCTATAGCCTGGCATAGGGCCCATCTCTCTCCCTGGGGCTCGTTTCTTTCTGGGCTTAGCTGCTTTGGTCTCTTCACAAGGTCAGTTCTCTTCCCAGGGCCATGTCTACACAGCACTCTCTCTTCCTGCTTATCTGCTTCTGTATGTCTACTTCCATGTGAGAGTCTGTTTTATCAGCCCAACGGGGCTGGGATGCAACACTGAGTCACACTCTAATGACGTGATTGAATTAAAGCCCTAATCTTAACATAATTTACTGAGATGTCTCAGATGAATCTAATATAATCAAAGAGTATCACGACCAGAGAAACAGACCACTTTACAAACATAATCTTTATTTCTTTCCAGCGTTCATCAATAATATCAAACTGCCAAATGCCCTTTATCATGTGGATGTTTCCTCCTTTTCCTATTTTTCTAAGTGTTTTTATCAAGAAAGGATGCTAGATTTTGTCAAATGCCTTTTCTGCATGAGATGATCATGTGTTTTCCCCCCTTCGTTTTCTTAATGTAGTATATTCCTTTAACTGATTTTCTTACGTTGAACCACCCATAGTACCTGGGACGAAACCAACTCGATTATGGTGTATAATTCTTTGAATGTACTGTTGGATTTGAGTTCCAAGTATTTAGTTGATGATTTTTTCATTTATATTCATTAGCTGGATTGGTCTGTAGATTTCTTTTCTTGTCATATCTTTATTTGGCTTTGATATTAAGGAGATGTTGGCTTCATAGAATGAGTTAGTATCTCCCTTATAAAATTTTTCTAAGAGTTTGGGGAAGGATTGGTATTAATTCTTCTTGGAAACCATCTGTTCCTGGGCTTTTCTTTGTTGGGAGGTTTTTTGATGACTGATTCCATTTCTTTTTACTTGTAATTCATCTGTTGAAATCTTCTATTTCCTCTAAAGTCAATGTGGGTTTGTTTGTTTCTAGGAATTTTAAAATTTCATCTAGGTTGTCTAATTTGCTTGCATACAGTTTGTTTTTAGTTTGCCAAAGGGCTGATGATACAAATTACCAGAAATGCATTGGTTTTTATAAAGGGTATTTTTTCTTAAGGTACTGGGGTCCAGGGATTGAACCTGAGACCTTATTTGTGGGAAGCCAGTGCTCAACCATGGAGCCACATCTGCTTCCCCGAGTTGGCTTTTTCGTTTTGCTTGGTTTTGTTTTTTCAGGAGGCACTGGGAACCAAATCTGCGCAGAGCAGGCACTCAACTGCTTTAGCCACATCCGCTTCCATATAAAGGGTTTTTATTTGGGGTAAAAAGCTCACAGTTCCGAGGCTGTGAAAATTCCAACTCAAGGCGCCCTTAATAGGTGCTTTTTCACTAAAGTCAGCTACTGATGATCCTAGCGTTGTTGCCACATGGTGAAGCAAGATGGCTGACAATCTCTGTGGAGGTCTCTGCCTTCCCCTCTAGAATCTACCATCTCTTGGAGCTCAGTTTGAGCAACCAGGCATAGGGCTTGTCTCTTTCTGGGCCTCCTATACCATTTGGGCTGTTCTACTTTCTTCTCAAGTTCAGCTGTAAGCTATCAGGCATATAGCAGGGCTGGTCGCCTTTTGAGCTGTGCTGTGGACCCAGCCATTTGGGGGCTTTGTGCTGAGGCAATTTTTTCTCTCATTGTAGAATTAAATATGCTGGCTTCCTTTTTCCTTCGAGTCTCTCTTTATATCAGATCTACCAAGAGGGTGGAGACTCAACGTGAAGCACACTCCAATGACATAATCCAGGCAAATAGGTCTCACAGCCACAGGAATGGTTTAGTTTAAAACATAATATTTTTTTCTTTTTGGGGTAATGAAGTTGTTCTAAAATGTTTTGTGGTGATGAATGTACAATACTGTGATTAGACTGAGAGCCATTTATTGTACATTTTGGATAGACCATTTGGTATATGTGAATATATCTCAATAAAACTGCTTTAAAATAAACATTATTTGTTTTTTTTTGGATTCATAAAATAATTTCAAACTGCCATACAACTATTCATAGTATCCTCTTATGATCCCTTTTATTTCTGTGCAGCAGTAGAAATGTCCCTTCTCTCATGTCCGATTTCATTAATTTTTATCTTCTCTTTGTCAGTCTAGATAAGGGTCTGTCAATTTTATTGATCTTTACTATAAACTGTTTAATTTGTTAATGCTTTCTGATGTTTTTGTAGTCTCTATTTCTTTTATTTCTGCTCTAAATTTTAAAATTTCTTTCCTTCTGCTTGCTTTCAGATTAGTTTGCTTTTCTTTTTCCAGTTCCTTCAGGAGTGCAATGAGGTCTAAATTTTAGCTCTTCCTTCCCAATGTATGCATTTAGGTCTATAAATTTCCCTCAGTAGCACTTTTGAATTCTCCTAAGTTTTGACGTGTTCTTGTTTCAATTCTTCTCTAGCTATTTAATGATTTACCTAATAATTTTTTCTTTGACCCACTGATTGTTTAAGTGTGCTATTTACCTCGATGTCTGTGGACTTTCCAGTTCTCTGCCCATTACTAATTACCAGCTTCATTCCATTATGCTCAGAGAATATGCTTTGTATGACTTCAATCTTTTAAAATGTGAGACTTGTGCGGCCCAGCATGTGGTCTACTGTGGAAAACAATCCATAAGCACTTGAGAATATATACCCTGCTGTACTGGAATGCCATATTCTGGAGTTGTGTTAGGTCCAGTTCATTCATCACATTATTCAAATTCCCTGTTTCCATATTACTCTTCTGTCTAGATGTTCTAGCTATTGATGAGATTGTTGCACTGAAATCACCAACTATCACTGTAGATGTGTCTCTTTCTCCCTTCATAATTTTACCAGTGTTTGCCTCATGTATTTTGGGGCACCAATTAGTATAGCTACCCCAGCTCCTTTGGTTATTGACATGGAATATCTTTTTCCATCCTTTCACTTAAAATCTATTTGTGCTTCCAGGTATTATGTGAGTCTCTTCTAAACAACATATAGTTGCATCATGCTATTTTATCCATTCTACCAATGTGGGTGTATTGATTGGAGAGTTTATTAACTTCCGGTGATTTTACTGTAAAGGCAGTACTTCAGCCATTTTGTCCTTTGGTTTTTATATATCTTTTCTCTCTTTTCCTTTATTGCAACCTCCTTTATGTAAAGTTGATTTTTTGTGATATATCTGACTTATTCCTCTCATTTTTGTTTCTATTTTAAAAATACTTTCCTTGTGATTAACCTGGGATTTGTATTACACAACCTATATCCATCACCTACTATTTTGAAATGATCCCAACTAAGCTTCAATAGCATATACGTTTTCTGCACCCATATCCCTCTATTTCTCCTCTTTGTTGTTTTTGTCCCACATTACCTTTTTACATTTTGTGTGTCTATTATCAGGAAACATACCTTTTCCCTGTTCAATTGTATTCTGACTTATAGAAATTAAGTGTAGAATTTTACATTGATACAGTACTTTTGGTTCTGCATTTACATTCTAGTTAGCTTTCCTGAAGATCTTCATTCTTCACTACTCCAAGTCACTCTCGCTTCTTTTTCTTTCAACCTGCAGAACTCCCTTTAGTATTTCTTGTAGGGAAGGTTTTTTGTTAACAAACTCTCTGTTACTTTTTGTATTTGAATATTTTAAACTCCCCCCTCATTTTTGAAGGACAAATTTGTCCAATAAAAATTTGGGGCTGGTAGTTTTTCTATTTCAGTACCTTAAATATATCACACCAGTGTCTTCTTGTGTCCATGGTTTCTGAAGAGAAACCATGTCTTTCTGAGGGTCCCTTGCATGTAAAAAAAATCTGTTTCTTCTTCATTGCAGAATTCTCTTTATCACTGACATTTGCCATTGTGATTAGTATGTGTCTACTGGGGTGGGTCTATTAAGGTTTATTTTGTTTGGATAGCCCATAAGAGTTGGGAAATTTTCGCCATTATTTCCTCAATTATTCTTTCTGCCTCTTTTCCCTTGTCTTCTCCTTCAGGGACATCATGATGCCATTGTTTGTATACATCATACAGTCACACAAATCCTTGAGACACTGCTCAATTCTTTTTTAGTCTTTATCTCTTCTTCTGACTATGATTTAATTGTCCTGTCTTCTAGTTCACTAATTCTTTTCTCTGCCTGCCTCTTAAAATTTGCTGGTGTATGTGTCTAGTGTTGTTTTTTTAAACAAATCAATTTTATTGATACACATTAATAAGACATAAATCTTTCCAAAGTATAAATGGTATTTGGTATAATCACATAGCTGTGCATTTATCACTTCAATCATTTCTATAGCATTTTCATTATTACATTAATAACAATTTAGGGAAAAAAGCCTCATCACTTCTCAGTCTCTCTATGCTCCCTTTACCGTTTATAGCTGTTATTCTGTTTCCTTCTCTATATATTTGTATTTATATTGTGTCTAGTGTATTTTCAATGTCCTTTATTGTGCCTTTCATCCCCATAATTTATGCCTTTTTAAACTTTCAAATTCTTTATGCTAACACATTGTCTTCTTAAAATCCTTTACCTCTACATTCATATTTTCCTTCATATCCTTGAATTGATTTAAAAGATTGGTTTGAATTTCTTTGATTAGATGTTCCATATTCTGTGGCCACTTCAAAGTTTTAATTTTGGCCCATGACTGAGCTCTATCTTCCTGTTTCTTTAGTATGCTTGTAATTTTTTGCTGATGTGTGGGCATCTGACTGTTTTGATATGTTAACTCTGAAGTTAAGTTTTCTGCCTTTTGTGTAGGGTTTTACTGTTGACTGGCTTTGTGTTAGACTCTTCTTTGATGCTGGGTCCAATTGATTCTGGACCTTTAGGGTAGCCTGTATTTAACTGTTCAGATTTATTCAGCTTTTCTTCATCTGCTTCTTGCCCTGGGTATGCAAAACAATATATATTTCAGTTTTTGTGCAAATGTTTCACCTCCAGGGGAGTCTCTTTTCCTCTCTTTCTGCTTCAGGAATCTTTATCTGTTCTGTTTGTTTTTTTATGCAGAATTTTTCCCCCAGCGCCTATGATTTGTTTAAATTCTTTCCCTCTCTCAGTGCTCCCTTTTCCTTACGTTTTTCAATTCAGGGATCTTTCCTGTATTACAGCAGCTCAGAACTATTCCACCCTCCTTTTTTTTCCTGATAGGCTTTTATGTCTCTGGTTTCTTCCCTGCTAGGGTATCCTGCCTAGAAGAGCCATATGGGGTCAATCCAGAAAGGTGTTTGTGGTGGTTTAGAATTGTATATATTTGAGAATATCATGTACTTAAAATTAACCCATTCCTGTGGGTATGGACCCATTTTGAGTAGGACTTTTTGATGAGGCTACTTATGGTAAAGTGTGATCCACCTCAATCTAAATGGGTCTTAATCCTTTTACTGGAGTCGTTTATAAATGGAATGCATAGAAAGATAGAGATAGCTAGGTAGAGAGAGTGAGCACCACAGAAGCAAGTATACTAGTGGGCTCTTATAATTTGAATGAACTCATATTATATTTGGGTTAATAAGCCTTTAACTGACTGGCAAAAGTATTTTCCCAGTTCATCATTTGTCTTTTGACTTTGTCTTTCACTATGCAGAAATTCTGACCCATTTATTTAATCATATCTGTCAGTCATTTCCAAATTGATTCCAGATTTCTCTTACACCTAAGACAATATTCTTCAAGTTATACAAGTAACCTAGTGCTTTTTTAAATTTAGATTTGCAATGTAATTCTATAGATGAGATTGGCATCTTACTTTATTTTTATCCATATAGTCAATCTTGCAACACTATTAAATACACCATTTCTTTCTCCTCTAAACTGAAATGCCAACCTTCAACCTTTGCATATAGAATTTTATATATGTAAATTTATATTATTTAGAACATTCTAACCCTGTATTTTGGTATGCTTTCTAAGTGTATTTGATTATAGTACTTGTACAGTGTTTTAACACCTGGAGGACAAGTTACCCCACTACATCTTTTCTAAGCCATTGTTGTCCATTTCCTGGCATATTTATTCTTTCTTAGAAACTTCAAAATCATTTGGTCCGCTAAAAAAAAAAAAGTACACTAAGAACAGTTCTGGGAAGATGGTATCACAGTAGTTCAGGCAGGTCACACCTCTCTTAATAAACAGGAGAGAGGGGACAGAATCTAAGGGAGTTGCTTTGGGGAGCTACAGATGAGGAGAGTGCCACAAGCATCATCCAGGAGGGACTAGGGAAAGAGAGACAAAGTGGCCAAAGGAAAACTAAGTTACTAGCTCCCACGGCTGGGACTGCTACCCATCCTCCACCCTCCAGGCGAACAGCCTCGGTACAACCTGTGGCTGAGCAGCCAATGGATTGGGGAAAGGACATATTCCTCCCTAGGAAGTGGAAGAGTATGGAGTAGGACTGAGCGTGTTTTCTCTTCAGCAAGTTTAAACAACATAACCTGGACTTGAATCACTGGTTCGGAAAATCAGTCAGTGGTAACTGAAAGATCCATCTCTGTGGAAGATGCAATCTGCTAGCCAGCCCGGAAAGTGAAGGAAGACAAGGTGTGGAAGTTTAAGATTACTGTATGAATCTCAATAAAGTGAACAATTATGTTTTTAATCTATTCCTGTGGGCATGATACCCTTTGACTACGTTAAATTCGGTTGAGGAGTATTTGATTAGATTACTTGATAAGATGTTCTGGACCTTTGATTGGACTACGTCAATGAGGCTTGACTCAAGTTGAGCCTCTGCCATCTTGCTGGGGCTGACATAAATGGATGCACATAGAGAAAGACACAGACAGACAAAGGAAAAGGAAGTTGCCATGCTTGATTCTGCCATGTGCAAGATGCTGGGCCAATGGAGCAGCTCAAGAGGAGACAAGGCCTGCTATATGCCTTAGATCAAGCTTACAGCTGAACTTGGGAAGCTAGCAGAACAGTCAAGGTTGATATAGGAGGCCTGGAAAGAGAGAAGCCCTATGCCTAGTTGCCCTCAGCTAAGCTCAAGCCTCGGCAGAAAACAGTGGCCAAGTGCTTCAAAACATGGCAGCTGACTTTAGTGAGAAAGCATCTCTGATGGTACCTTAATTTGGATATTTTATAGCCTCGGAACTGTAAGCTTTGACCCCTAATAAATCCCCTTTATAAAAGCCAACCCTTTTCTAGCACTTTGCATTGTCAGCCCTTTGGCAAACTAAAACACAAGACTTGTCTCCTGTTCCTTTCCCAGGCCCTGTTGACAAGGCCTGTGCCCCATTAGTGGGTCTGCGGCCTGTTTTGGTAACTTAAACAAGGCAGTCTTAAAGTTTTGGGAAAAACTGAACCAAAAACCAAAGAAGAGCTCTGAAACAAAACCACTAGGCAGAGGAGAAATGAACCAACAAAGTAAAATCACCAAAACAATCAGATGTGTCGATATCAGCAAGAGATTACAAGCCATGCTAAGAAATGGGAAGACAGGGCCCAGTCAAAGGAACAAACCAAGAATCCTGATGAGACATGGGACTGAAAGTAACTAATCAATGGTGTTCACACAAATCTCCTAAATCCATTCAAGTAGATGAAGGAAAATATAATTAAAGGGATAAAGGATATTAAGAAGACACTGGGTGAGCATAAAAAAAAATCTGAAAGCCTACAAAGAAAAGTAACAACCTCATGGGAATGAAACATACAATGGATGAGATTAATAATACATTAGAAGCATATAGTAGCAGATTTGAATTGGCTGAGGTCACAATAAGTAAACTGGAGGGCAGAATTCTTTGAATTGAAAAGAAAGAAAAGAAATCAAAAAGAATGGAAAAAATGGAACAGGGTCTCAGAGAATGAAAGAGAGCCCAAAATGCACACACATACAGAAAAGGGGCAGAAAGAATATTTGAGGAAATACAGACCAAGCTTATGAAAGTCATGAATATCAATAATCAAGAAGGACAATGCATCCCAAACAGAATAACTCCAAACAGACCTATGCAGAAACACCTACTATTCAGAATGTCAAATGCCAGAAATAAAGCAATTTATCAATTAAAAGGGAACTTCAGTAAGACTAAGTGCTGATCTCGCATCAGAAACCATGTGGCGAGAGGCAATGGTATGATATATTTAAGGCACTGAAAGAGAAAAATTCCAACCAAGAATTCTTTTATCCAACAAACTGTCCTTCAAAAATATGATTGAGTTTAAAGTCTTCATTGACAAACAAAAAGTTTCCCACCAAGAGCTCCTTAAGGGGGTGCTGCAGCCTGGAAGGAAAAGACATAAGCGGCTTGAAGAAGAGTATAGAAATGAAGAGTATAAGTAAGGGTAACTAAAAGGCTTAAAAGACAGAGTATTAAGATATGACAAGGGAAAGCCAAGGAATAAAATGGATGAAGTAAGTAATGCCTTTACAGTGATAACACTATGTTAATGGATTGAATTCCCCAATCAAAAGATACAGACTGGGAGCGGGTATAGCTCAGTGGTTGAGTGCCTGATTCCTCTGTATGAGGTTCTTGGGTTCAATCTCTGGTACCTCCTTAAAAGAAAAAAAAAAAAAGGCATAGACCGACAGAACGGATTTAAAAAATATGAGCCATCTATATGTTGTCTACAAGAGGCTCACCTTACATTCAAAGACACAATCAGGCTGAAAGTGAAAAGTCTGACAAAGATACTCCATGCAAACAGTAATTAAAAAATATCTGCAGTGGTGATACTAATATCGGACAAAAGAGATTTTCAATGCAAAACAGCTGTAACAGAAGAAGGTCACTATATATTAATAAAAGGGACAATTCACCAAGGAAGAAAAAAATTTACAGACCTAACCAAGGATCTCCAAAATATATAATGCATACACTGGTAAAACTGAAGAGAGAAATAAATGTATTTACAATTATAACTGGAGACTTCAATACACTATTCTCAGCATTGGATAGAACATCTGGACAGATGATCAATAAGGAAACAGAGAGCTTGAAATATGATAAATGAAATAGACCTAAGAGATGGTTATAGAACATTACTCACCAAAACAGCAGGACATACATTCTTCTCAAGTACTCATGGATCTTTCTCCAGAATAGCCCATAAGTTGGGTCATAAGACAGATTTCAATAAATTTAAAAAGTTTGAAATTATACAAAGCACTTTCTCTGATCATAATGGAATGAAGCTGGAAGTCAGTAACAAGTGGAAAAAGGAAAAATTCACAAATATATAGAGATTAAGCAATACACTCAAATATTCAGTAGAATAGACGAAACTGCAAGAGAAATCAGTAAAGATCACAAGATGAATGAAAAAAAGTACACAACATATCAAATCTTATGGGATTCAGTAAGGGCAGTCCTCAGGAGGAAATTTTCAGCCCTCAATGCTTACATAAAAAAATAAGAAAGAGCTCAAGTCAAAGATCTCACTGCACACCTGGAAGAACTACAAACAGCAAACTAATCCCAAAACAACCAGAA
>PVKH010026904.1:0-13133 GCA_004027955.1 Chaetophractus vellerosus
AAAGATTTACTTTTCCACACAGATTTGAGGAACAGCTACTTAATGGTAACCGTGAAGTCGGGTAGAGAGAGAAATTATATCCCCTGTCACTGCAGCTGATCTCATGGCTGCAAATGCTACTCATCTTCTCCCTCATCCACTTTCCATTCCTACTCACCCACTCCCTTGGCTGCTTTATTTCATCTTCCACTGTTTCTCATGGCAATGCTGGCATTTCCACTTAATTGAGTCTTGGCCTTCACCTTCACCTGGCTTCTAAGAGTCATTCCATTGGTGATTTGCTTCATCCCTTGGGGTCCTTGCTAGGGTGTTAAATTCTGTGTCCTGCCAAAGTGTCCCCGTATCAATGAATTCTTACTTATCTAGTCTTCCTTTCCAACTCCCTTGATCAAGCACCTTCAAAATCCACTCCTAGGAATGCTCCTCTGATCCTGCTGGCACATGCTAGTTAATTCTGGCAACACTTGAAGTATTCAGTCTTCTACCTTATCAGGCCCAGCATGTCCTCCAGCTGGACTGTGCTGGACCTTAACCTTAGTTCTCAGCTTGGCAGCCAGGAGAGAGGTGGGGGCATCCCTGGGGGGTTACCTGTTGCACTGTGCCTAAGGGTCTCTGCAGCATCGTCTAGCACAGTGGCTCTTACTGCTGGCTCTTACTAGGGAAAGGAGGACACCTTTGCATGCCCGGAGGGTGTGGGGGGTCTACAGAGTCAACATCCACAAAGGTGTCTGTCCAGATGTCCCCAAATCATATTTCAGGATCCTATGTGTCCTCAAGCAGGGCCCTGGTGTTAGCAAAGCAGATGCTCTTTGTGCACATAGGCTCTACAGAGCCTCTAGAGCTCTGTAACTCTAACGGGTTTTCCGCATGTCAGCTGTGTCTGCCCTTCAAATGCAGAAGATAAGGGCCTCTGTAAGCTACCAGAGAGGCTCTCCGACTGTCACACTTAGCCATTAAATGCTTGTTAATAGCTGTCAGTCTCTCATTATCCTTCTGGACATAATTACTTAGTAGTAATCAGCCAGTTCTGTCTTTATAAGCATTACCTCCTCTTTTGCACAACGCAGTACTAAGGAAAGTTTAGTAAGGCCATTGAGGAATCCTTAATCCAAAATTTCCCATGTCACCCAAGAGCAGGACGACCTCAGCAAGCCGAGTGATGAATTTTGCAGTGCAGCAGCTGGGACTGTTAGTCAGTTACACACCCTGTGGTTGGAGAGCTGAGAGGTGCATTCGCATAGATGCCACAGTGGAGTTTAGAATGTTAAGAATCTTTCCAAAGTGGCTTATCAGCACTAGTCTTAGTTTATTTTGATTATTACTTATTTGACTTTTTTTCCATCCTTTTACTTTCAATTTTTTTTTGTCATTTATGATATAGATGTGACTTTATGAATACTATATAACTGGATTTTGCTTTTCCTGTCTGATACTCTTTTAACTGGTGAGTGTAGTGCATTTACATGATTATTTTTATATTTAGCTGTTTCCACTGTCTTCCTTTATACTTTCTGTTTGCCCTGTTTTGCATGTATTTCATTGTCTCCTTTCTTTTTTTTTTTTTCTTTTAAAGATTTATTTATTTTATTACATATCTCCCCTTCCCCCCCGCTGCGGCGACGCGCCGAGACTGGTCACTGTGCAGGCGTGGCTTTCCCCGCTTGTGGGCGGCTTCTGCTTCCATTCACGGCTGGCTTTCAGTTCGCGGGTGGCTGGCTGCGCTCCATTCGCAGGCGACCTGCCCTGCCCGTGGCGGCTTTTGCCCTGTCCGTGGCAGCTTTTTGCCCTGCCCACCGCAGCTCTGGCCCGCCCATGGCGGCTTGCCATTCTCAAGGCGGTCTGCCCGCTAGGAGAGGTCCCCGGGAACCGAACCCAGGGCCTCCCATGTGGTATGCCAGCACCCTATCCACTGGGCTATCGAGCCGGCCCCTGTCTCCTTTCTTGACTTTTAAAATAATGCCTAAATTTTTCTATCTTTTTTCTTATTAAATTCCCCCATCCTTCCCCTCTCTCCATTTGTTACTATTTTAGCATTACATATTCTATTTCTACTCTTTCAGTAGTTAGCATTGAAATTTGACTAAATTCTTACATTAATATCTTGAGTAATTCAAAAAGAAAGGTTAGCACTTTAACTCCCTTATTTGCATAACATTGTTTTCTGATCTTAAAAATATTAAACATTCTATTTTTTTAAAAGATTTATCCTTTATTTATTATACATCCCCCCCCCCCACTTTTGCTTGCTCTTGCTATGTTCATCTTTCTCTGCGTTCCTATGTGTCTGCCCGTCTTCCCCCGCCGGGGCGACCCACTGAGTCAGCTCACCGGCGGGGCAGCCCGCCTGCTCTTGGGGGCTCGCCCTTGCTCGCGGGGGCTTGCCTTTGCCCATGGCAGCGTGCCCCGCCTGCGGTGGCGTGTCCCGCCGCGTTGGCTTGCCCTCTCCAGGCGGTCTGCCCGTTTGAGGAGGCCCAGGGACCGAATCCAGTGCCCTACCAACTGGGCTATTCAGCCGGCCCCTAAACATTCTAATACATACATATTTAACTGTGCAATATTTATTTATCTACCTGTAGGTTTATGAAGTGCTTTTAATTTTTTAACCATTTCTTCTAGGTTCTCAGATCTTTTGTCTGATGTCATTTTCCTTTTTCCTGAGCTATGTGTCCAAGAAGTCCCTTTAATGAAGATTTGTTGAATGTTCTTAGTTTTTGTATATCTGAAAGTGTCTTTATTTTGTTTTCAGGCTTGAAAGAGTTCTACTGTTATATCTATAGGGAGGGTTGATGTTTATTTTTCTCTCCATAATTTGAAGATATTTTCCCACTGTGTTCTATCTCCTCTTTTTGGTGATGAGAGTCTACTCTCATTCTATCTATAGCTCCTTTGTAGTTGATCTGCCTTCTCTGTGGCTGCTTTTTAAGACCTTCTCTGTCTTTGGAGTGTTTTAGTTTCATTACAAATGTGCACAGCTATGAGTTCCTTTTGATTTATGCTGCTTGGTATATATTGTTCCTCTTGTCTCTTGATTCATATCTTTTATCTTCATTCTTTAATCAGATATTTGTTAGATATTTTCATGTTCTCCATATTGCTTAACTTCTTGTTATGTATCTTATCTATTGGCTTTCTCTGCAACATTCTGTACAATTCCTTGCTTATGCATCTTTGGTTCACTAATTCTCTCTGTTTTTAAAAAGATTTATTTATTTATCCCCCCCCCGCCCCACCCCCGTTGCTTTGCGCTCGCTGTCTGCTCTGTGTGTTCTTCTGTGTCTGCTTGTCCTCTCTTTAGGCAGCAAGCACCAGGAACCAATCCTGGGACCTTCCAGAGTGGAAAGAGGCTGCTCAATCTCTTGCGCCACCTCAGCTCCCTGATGTTGCTGCATCTCTGTCTCTTTTCTGTGTCTCCTTTTGTTGCATCATCTTGCTGCACCAGCTCTCTGCGTGGGCCAGCACTCCACATGGGCCAGCTCTCCACACAGGCCAGCTTGCTTTTCGCCAGGACGCACGGGGACTCGAATCCCGGATCTCCCATATGGTAGATGGGAGCCCAGTCATTTGAGCCACATCTGCTTCCCCACTAATTCTCTCTTGAACTGTGCCAAGTTATTTGACTCCATTAATTAATTTGTTTATTTTGAAATTTTCCATTTTATTCTTTAAGCAATATACCTGGTAATTTTTATTTTATCTTGTTGCATGCTTATTTTCATGATTCCATGATTTATTTCTTTAAAAATTTTATACTGAGTCATGCAGTATTTTAAATTTAATTCAGTTATCTGAAATCCATGGAGGTCTAAATCTATGTTGCTTATTTTATCACATAAGATGTGCTTTAATCCAAATGGGAAATTTTCTTATTGCTTTTGCCAAAGTTAGGGGACACTACAAAACTTGGGACCATTTTAGCCTGTTGGTGTAATCAGAAATCTCAGGTTTAGCTCCTGTACTTGGCCTGATCAGAAGTCTCAGGCAGCACCTTAGCTTAGTTTCCTGAAGGTGATGGCTCTTAGAGTAGTTCTCTCTTTTTTTCTCTTCATATTTGCAGTCTACACAGGCTTTTTGTTCTGGTTTCAATCAGAGATTTTTAAAAAATTCTTTGGTTAGTTATTTTTTGATTTGGTATATGGTAGCCTTGGGAATTTTCTTACTTTTTTAGAGTCAGCTTTTATAAGTGTGTTTGATCAACAATCTAGTTGGGAACTCTGGTCCACCTGATGCCAGATGATACCACTTCTTTCATTTCATCATGATATCCATCCTTGCCTCTCACCTACAAAGAAAAGCACATCCTAATTTGTCCCTCTTCATTCTACTTTTTTTTCAATATCAATTTATTATTTATATGGTTGTCAAATTAATTTCATAATGGATTCATTAGACATGTTAAATTTTGAGGTGCCTGGAAATAAGATTTATTAATTATATGATTTATTAATGCTATACTTCCATTTTTTCTTATAAAACACAAAGTGAAAAATTTTAGGAGACATTTTCTAAGGTATCATTTGCTTACATTCAGCAGCGTCTGCCCTGAGTTATGTTCATCCTTGAAGGTTGAGCTTAAGGCCTTCGCAGGTTGTGCCTTGTTTCCTCCTAAGTGTATGACATTTCACATGGAAGATCGCAGCAGGCTAAATCGCTCTACTATGAAAATATTTGTCTCAGCAGAACAAAAACTTTAACACACACATATATTAAACAGCTCTCTCTTTTTACATAATATTGTTCACAACTTACATACAACACTTCTTTTTTTTCTTTATAGGTACCAGAGATTTGAAAAGGCCTTTCTCTTGGCTGTTGACATTGGTGCTCGTGACCTGTTTATGGTGAGTCATTTCCAGAGATGATTCTGTGCCTTCAGTTCTAAGGCTGAGTAAGTTGTCAGCTTTTGTGACCATTAAAAAGGATTAGTGTCATTTGCGGCCTTAGACACATGGTAGAAAAGACATTATTCCATCTTGGCTTGCACCTTTGCCTTCGTGAAACTAGTCAATAGCCATCTAGTATCTTTTGACTTGTTGACATTTCCCTTGCCAGGCCCCAAAGGATTTTTATGTTTTCTAAAACTTTATAATTCTTGAACTTTTCTCCTCTTGTAGTGTGATGAGAGAGAATGACACCTTTCTGTCTAATAAGCTTACATGTCTTTCTAATCCATATCCTAAAGTACAGCTGCAGAAGCCAGGGCATAGGGAAAAATATGTCCCATAGATCTGGAATGTGCATGGTTTGCCCCTTAAATTTTAATGAGAAATAACAAATTCTGAATGTTAACACATGTACTTTTAAAGTAACAATGGTGCAAAGTGGATCCAAGAGGCTGTAATATTTCATTTACACAGTAGTCCTCCCATTTATTAGCTACAGAGAAGGAAAATTAACCAACTTCTACAGATCCTTCTGCTCCCTCTCAGGTTCTCATTTTATAAGATCTTACACTACAATGTCACAGTAGGGTCAGATGAACAAAGGCAGAGTTCCATTCCTGATTTCCTAGCATATTCTGCTCCACAACAGATTTCATTGTTGTCAAGAAAACAATAGAGCAAAAGGTTCTTGAAAACAAGAAACCTTTTAGAATGCCCTTTTACCTGAATCTTTTACACAATCAAGACATTTTGTAGTTTAAATTAAGCTTTGACATTTTAGATATTAATAGAGTTCATTAAATTAGGTCGCTTGCCTTTGGATTGAGTTTGATATTTAAATTCTAAATTTAAATCATTGAATGAAATTGTGCTTTCATTGATCATGAAAAAAATGTAATTACTTTAAAAAGTATGATCCTTGTGTTGTTTGCCATCAGTATTTTCTTATGTATAATTGAGCAGACAGATTAGTGTGTTGAGGAAAGCTTATTTTCACCAAAATCTACACCCAAACCTCACAATGCGAGAAAATTAATTAAATCACTTTTTAGATTTTTATCACCCGCCTGACTTTCCCTTCTTACTCCACCTTCTCTCCTCTGCTTCTTAACCACCCCAGTTAAGGTTGATTTTCTTCATATTTCTTTATTTTGTATAAGTCTGTAGTCCCAATCTTTTTCCTAGCTTAGCTGAAATAAGAGCTAAGGACCTGAGTGTTTAGTGTTTGGCATATTGCAAACTTTAGTCTGTCACCTTTATAGTGAAAAGTATTATCTCCTTTAAATTTAAAAGTTTATAAATTCTACAGCCTTATCCCTACTTATAATTGATTTCTTACTTCTGAGGTCTCTCTTCTTAAAAGACTAAAAGTAATAACAGTTTGGTCTCACAAAATGTGTACCAATTATCCTGAAAATAGTTTTTTTTTGCATTGGAATAAATCAGTGGTAAAGAGATACACAATATAGAGCAAGATAGCAGTGGGCCTTGAATATTTAAAAAGTCCATATGAGGGCGCTGGACTTGGAGAAATACCCCTGAGAGGACCCACCTCTTTGTCTACTTTACACTTTTACTTGAGTCTTGTCTTTCTTCAGTTTATTCTCTGTGCTGCAGCCTAAATTATCATCCTCTAAACTAGGAGGGGGCAAACTAAGACTTGAGGGCCAATCCAGCCTAAGCTGAAAATAGTTTTACATGTTTAAATGGATGGGGAAAAATCAAAAGAAGTGTATTACATGACACTTGAAAATTTATGAAATTCAAATTTCAGTGTCTGGACATGAAGTTTTATTGCAGCACAGCCACACTTATTTGTTTACATATAGTCTGTGGCTGCCCTCTCTCCACAAGGGCAGAGTTGAGTAGTTGCAACAGCGACCATATGGCTCAAAGTCTAAAATATTTACTGTTTGGCCATTGTTACAGTTTGATGTAATTATGAATTCCAAAAATCCATATTGAATCATGCTTGTAAACTGATGGGTTCATCTGGGCAAGACTGGGTTATGATTAGGGAGTTAACTGGGCCACGTTAGTAGGGTGTTGAGCCCCGCCCCTCGGTGGGTGTGATCTCAAGTGTAAAAAGCAAGGCAGCAGATTTGAGAAGCAGATTTTTGAGATGCAGTTCTGATGATGTTGGAGAGGAGCGCCCCAGGAGTAGACAAGTGAGCCATTTGCCTGATAGTCTACAGCTGGCCTTGTGGAGAGACGCAAAGTGTAGAGAGCCTCATGGTCTACAGCTGAACTTGTGGAGGAAACAGAAGCTAAGCCCGGAGAGAAACGCAGCCCCGGGAACAGAGGAACCCAGAGGCCTTGAACCCTAGCAAACGTCGGCAGCTGTCTTGCTCCAACATATGGACTTTGGTGAGGGAAGAAACTTTTGCTTTGTGGCCTGGTAACTGTAAGCTTCTACCCTAAATAAATACCCTCTATAAAGACCACCAATTATTGGTATATTGCGAAGCACCCCTTTGGCTGACTAATACAGCCATTTACAGAAAAAGTTTGCAGTCCCTTGATCACATGATACCACCACTCCTCTGTTTAAAATCCTTGAGCAGCTCCAACTGCTTTTGGGATAAATTCTAACTCCTTAATTTAAGCGCCTTCCTCCAGTCTCACCTGTCTGTTTTCCAGCCACATTACCTTTCTTTCATTCTGGGAAATATACTGTACGGTATTACATCCAGACCATGTTAAGAAGTTTGAATTTATCTTTTCCCCAAATCAGCTTAGGTCCAGCAGGGCATAATGTGAGCTCTGTAGCATTTGGACCAGAAGTTCCCTTTTAACTTTGGAGTTTCTTTCAATGTAAAGTTATAATATAGCACCTACTCATGAGGTTGTTTTGGAGTTTCAATTGGGATAATGTATATGATGTACTTTGCAAACTGGGAAAAACTACAGATAATGTGTTATTACTAAGACAGGGCAACTATTGCTATTACATGGCTATTGCAAGAAATAATGAGGACCTGAAATAGAGCCTGTTTATAGGAATGGAAAGGAGAGGATGTTTTGAAAGCAAAGTCAATATGATTCAGCAAGGCCTTAGATAAAAATAAAAATTTATTTTATTATAAGAGTAAATAATACTATAATAAAAAGAAAACAATGTCCTAAAGTATAAAGAACAATGTAAAATCACTTGAATTCTGGAAATGAACATCCTTCAGAATATCTCTTTTGTGAAAAAAATATTTATATACACACTATACTTTTCATTTGTAACTTGGTTTTTTTTTTACTTAACAATAAGACATGGTCAGTTTTCCATGTCAATTAATATAGGTCTGTATCATCACATTGGATTCCATTTTATGGGTATATCAGAATATATTTAACCAATATCCTGTTGACGAATATTTAGGTTGATTCTTGGTTTTCCTTATTACAAACAATGTTGCAGTGAATATCTTTGTATATACAATTCTTTCCACAGTTGTCCAATTATATTATTAGGAGGGATTCCTAAAGTGAAAATTTTAGTCACAGATTGTGAAAATTTAAAATTTGAATACATATCATCAAATGGCCCCTAGAAAGTTTTACCAATACACACTCCCATTAACTGCCTAAGAGTGCCTATTTTGGGACACCTTAGTACAATGTATTCTTTTGTTTTCTACTTCTTATTTTTAATTTAGTAGAATGTCATAATTTCCATGCTATTACATGGTACTCCTCTGCTTTATTTTAGTGGCTGTATAATGTTTCATTGAGTATTAAGTGTTAATAAATACTAGGGGTTTCTTCCCAAGTTATAAAAAATATATTTTTATTAGAGAAGTTGTGAGCTAAAAAAACAATCATGTATAATGTACAGAATTCCCATATATCACCCCTCCACCAACACCTTACATTGTTGCGGAATATTTGTTACAGATTATGAAAGAACATGAACAGACTATTACCACTAACTATAGTACATAGGGTACACTTGGTATATGTTTCCTTACACTCCCTATTATTAACACTGTGTATTAGTATTGTACATTTTTAATAGTTCATGAGAGAACATTCTCATATTTGTACTGTTAACCGCAGTCCATCTTCCACCACATGGTTCACTATAGTATATAGTCTCATGGACATTCTCTCCAAAGTGTACACTCAGTGGCCCTCACTTTCATTACAGGGTTTTGCAGTCATCGCCCCAGTAAACCTTTGAACGTTTGTTGTATGGTTGCCTTCTTTTTTTTTTAGGAGGCACCAGGAACCGAACCCGGGACCTCCCACGTGAGAGGGAGGCACCCAACAGCTTGAGCCACCTCCGCTTCCATTTGTTGTGTCTCTTATTGTATTTCCTGTTATATCCCTTCATTGTGTCATCTTGTTGCATTGTCTTGTTGCACCAGCCTGTTGAGTTGGCTTGCTGTCTTGCTTGTCTTCTTTAGGAAGCACAAGGAAACAAACCCGGGACCTGCCGTGTGGTAGGCAGGAGCCCAACTGTTTGAGCCACATCTGCTTCCCATGATGCTGGTTTTTACCATTATAGCTAGGTAATATGATTTAAAGTCTGAAAGTGAGAGTCCTCTAACTTTGTTCTACCTTTTTAAGATGTTTCTGGCTATTTGGGGCCCACTTACCCTTCCAAATAAATGTGTTAATTTGCTTCCACTTCTTTTAAAAAGGCTATTGGAATTTTTATCGGGATTGCTTTGATTCTGTGTAGCAATTTGTGTAGAATTCACATCTTAATGATATTTCTGTGAACACAGAATGTTCCATTTATTTAGGTCTTCTTTGATTTCTTTTAGCAATGCATTGCAGTTTTCTGAATACAAGTGCTTTATGTCCTTGGTTAAGTTTGTTCCTTTTCCTTGATTAATATTTGATTCTTTTTGTTGCTATTGTAAATGGAATTTTTCCCCTGACTTCTTACTCAGACTAGTATATATTAGCACAACTGATTTTTGCATTTCAATCTTGTATCCTGCCACTCTGCTGAATTTGTTTATTAGCTATAGTAGCTTTGTTGTAGATTTTTGGAGATAGGATTATATCATCTGTGAATACCAAAAGTTTTACTTCTTCCTTTCCAATTTGACTCCTTTTATTTCTCTTTTTTCCTGATTGCTCTAGCTAGAACCTCTAGCACTATATATTGAATAACAGCAGTGACAGTGGGCATCCTTGTCTTGTTCCCAGTATCAATGGAAAAGCTTTTAGTCTTTCACCATTGAGAACAATGTTAGCTGTGGGTTTTTCATATATGCCCATTATCATGTTGAGAAAATTTCCTTTGATTCCTATCTTTTGGAGTGTTTTTATCAAGAAAGGATTCTGGATTTTGTCAAATACCTTTTCTGCATCAATTGAGATGATCATGTGATTTTTCTTTTTTGATTTATTATTGTATTATATTACACTGATTTTCTTATGTTGAACCACCCTTGCATGATTGAGATAAAACTCACTTGATCAAGATAAATAATTATTTTAATGTGTTGTTGGATTCAATTAGCAAGTATTTTGTTGAGGATTTTTGCATCCATATTCATTAAGCAAATGTGTCGGTAATTGTCTTTTTTTCATAATATCTTTATCTGGATTTGGTATTAGGGTGATATTAGCTTCTTACAATGAGTTTGGTAGTGTTCCTACCTGTTCAATTTTTTGGAAGAGTTTGAGTAAAATTGGTATTAAATAATCTTCGAATGCTTTTAGAATGCACCTGTAAAGTCATCTGGTCTTGGGCTTTTATTTTGGGGCATTGTTTGATGACTGTTTCAATTTTTTGCTCATGATTGGTTTGTTGAGGTCTTCTATTTCTTCTAGGGTCAGTGTACATTATTTGTATGTTCCTAGGATTTTTCCATTTTATCTACGTTGTCTAGTTTGTTGGCATACAGTTCTTCATAGTGTCCTCTTATGATCTCTTTTATTTCTGTGGGGTCAGTAGTAATGTCCCCATTATCATTTCTGACTTTATTGCAATTTCTCTTTTTTTCTTAGTCTAACTAAGGGTTTGTCAATTTTGTTGATCTTCTCGAAGAACCAACTTTTGGTTTTGATAATTCTCTCTATAGTTTTTTGTTCTCAATTTCATTTATTTCAGTTCTGATCTTTATTTCATTCCTTCTGTTTGCTTTAGGCATAATTTACTGTTCTTTTTCTAGTTCCTTCAGCTGTGTAGTTTGGTCATTAATCTTAGTGCTTTCATCTTTTTTAATGTAAGCATTGAGGGCTGTAAATTTTCCTCTCAGCATTGCTTGTGCTGCATCCCATAAGTTCTGGTATGTTGTGTTCTTGTTTTCATTTGTCTCAAGATATTTATTGACTTCCCTTGCAATTTATTCTTTGACCCACTAATTATTTAATAGTGTGTTGTTTAATGTCCATTATTTGTAAATTTTCCCTTTTTCTGTCTGGTATTGATTTCCAGCTTTATGTCATTATGATCAGAGAAAGTGCTTTGTATAATTCAATCTTGTTAAATTTATGGATTGCTTTGTGACCCATCATATGGTCTATCATGGAGAAAGATCCATGAGCACTTGAGAAGAATGTATATCCAGCTGTTTTGAGGGTACAGTGTTCTGTATATGTCTATTAGGTTTAGTTCATTTATCATATTATTCAAGCTCTCTGTTTCTTTATTATTCCTCTGCCCAGATGATCTATCTGATGATGAGAGTGGGGTATTGAAGTCTCCAACTATTACTGTAGAAGCATCTATGTCTTCCTTCAGTTTTGCCAGTGTTTGTCTCTTGTAATTTGGGGCATCCTGATTAAGTGCTTAAATGTTTATGATTGTTCTTTCCTCTACTTATTAGTATATAATAACCTTCCTTATCTCAAATAGCAGCTTTTCTTTTAAAGTCTGTTCCATCTGATTTAAGTATAGCTACTCAGCTATACTGCATGCATGGAGTATCTTTTCTATCCTTTCACTTTCAATCTATTTGTATCCTTTGGTCTAAGGTGAGTCTATTGTAGACAGCACATAGATGGCCTATATAGTCTTATCCATTCTGCCAGTTTGTACCTTTTGATTGGGGAGTTTAATCCATTAACATTCTATATTATTACTGTAAAGGCAGTTTTTCACTCATTTTGATCTTTGGGTTTTATCTTTTTATATTGCTTTCTCTACTCTTTTTATACTTTTAGTTACTTTTATTGATATAATATTCATTTCTAGATTTTCTTCCAAGCTTTCTCACCTGTCTTTTCTTTTCAGGCTATAGCATACCCTTTGGTATTTCCTGCAAAGCTGGTGTCTTCATTACAAGCTCTGTTTCTGTTTGTCTGTGAATATTCTAAATGCCCTCATTTTTGAAAGACAGTCTTGCCAGATATGAGATTCTTGGCTGGCAGTTTTTCTCTTTCAGTATCTTAAATATATCATACCACTGCTTTCTTGCCTCCATGGTTTTTGATGAGAAATCAGCACCTAACCTTATTGGTCATCCCTTATTTGTGATGAATCTCTCTTTTCTCCTGCTACTCTCTGGATTCTATCTTCGGCATCTGACATTCTGATTAGTATGTGTCTCGGAGTAGTTCTATTTAGATTTACTCGGATGGGAGTATGTTGTGCTTCTTGGACATGGATATGTATATGTATGTCCTTCAATAGGGTTCTACCATTATTTCCTGAAATATCCCTTCTGCCCCTTTTCCCTTCTCTTCTCCTTCTTGTACACCCATGACATGTATGTTTGCAAGTCTCTTACCATCATTTAGTTCCCTGAGGCCCTATTTTTCCATTCTTTTCTTTTTTTTTAAAGATTTATTTATATTTATTTTCTTTTTTTATTTTATATATATATATATATATTTTTTTTTTTAGGATACATTGATTACATAAATGTTACACAGAAATTTTAGGAGTACCCATATGCCACACCTCCCACACCTCCCACAACCTCCCATATATATCCTTCATCAGTGTGGCACAACGCCTGTGATAGACATACACATTTTGGGGCTTTGCCATCAAGCATGGATCACAGTTCAGACTGTAGACCACCCTCTCTCCCATACAGTTCTGCATGATACATGATGATATAAAATGGCCTATATCCTCCATTGCAACATCACCCAGGACAATTCCTAAGTCCCCAAAAAAACCCCGTATTACAATTGCCCTTTCCTCTCCCTGCCCCCAAAGTGTCCAGTGACCCTGACTCCACATAATTTTGTAATTTCTTCCATTGCATATATCACAAGTCTATAACAGGTTATATATCCCCCCCAACCTTGCTGCTTGTGCTCGCTGTGTTCATTTGTTCTGCGCTTTTC
>PVKH010026905.1:0-13139 GCA_004027955.1 Chaetophractus vellerosus
TGGAGCAATTACTTCATTCATCCATTAAGAGCTGCAGTGTAAGTGGTAGGTAAGAGAGTAGATTCTGAGTCACACATAGCTGAGTTTGAGTGTTGTCTGTCTCTATCATTTACAAGTTATGTGATCTTGAACAAGTTGTTTGATCCCCTTAAGTCTAGATTCCTTTATTGCAAAAATGGGAATTACACCAGCACCTGACACAGAGTCATTGTAAGGAGGAGGTGTTTCCAGGGAAAGCACTGAGCACATGTCGGCACTAGATCCAAGTCAATTAGTCAACAACTATTTCTCTGTGCTTGACACTGTGAATTCAGTAATTAACAAACTAGACCTAGACCCTTCGCAGAGCTTCTGGGCTGGTGAATGAAGCAATCAAATTAACTACAGTAATAGGTGTGGAGGATTACAGGAGAGGAAATAGAGGATGTCCTTGGATAGTAAAGCAGGGAATTCCTAACCTGGCCCAGGGGTTCAGAAAAAAAGATGTTTAAATGAAAACCTGAAGGAAGCTGAAGAGAGAGGAGGACGGACAGAGCATTCCAAGCCTAAGAAGAAATCAAAAGTATAGTCACGGCTTGAAGGGGAGAGATGATGCTGAAGATGTGTTTGTGGACCAAATTGTGGAAGGCCTTGTAATCATAATAATATGTTTATGGAGCAGTTAGTATGGGCTGAGCTTGGTGCTAAGCGCTTTACAACATTTAACTCATGTAATACCCTCAATGGCTCTATTCAACGGGTAATATTATTATCACAATTCACAGCCAGAGAAACTGGGTTGTACAGAGGGTAAGTAATGAGCCAAAGGTAATACAATAGTGAGTGGCAGAAGCAAGGCTGTAAGTCAAGTCTACTCAACTCTAGAGCTGGTATTTTGGCTACCACATTGTTCTACCATCTTAAAGGAGTTTGGAATTTAGCTCAGGAGGAATAGAGATCCACTGAAGTTTTAAAGCAAAAGATAACAAGCTCAGGTCTTCTAGTGTGAGTTACACTAGAAGCAGTGAGGAGATAGGTTGGAAGGAGCTGCACAGCGGGCAGGGAGACCAGAGAGAAGAAAGTGCTGTAGGTTTGGCCAGAGATGACGATGGTTTAGACAAAGATTATGGCCGTGGGGTTAAAGAGAATGCATTTTAAACAATTGTAATACCTAGAGTGGGTGAAATGGGTGCTGTCATATTCTGCTGGTGTAAGTGTTTATTGCTATAACTGTTCTGGATGACAAAAGATCAACAGTTATCAAGAACCTTAAAATTTTTCCTCCCATTTGACTGAGCAATTCTACTTCTAGGAACTTTTCCTAAGGCCCTACCTATAAAGTTTAAAAGTAAAACTATCCCAAACATTCAACAAAAAATGGGATTGGTTAAATAAATTATGATATATCCATACAATTGAATTAAAAATAAGGTTGGGATGAAAATTTCTTGGCATGGAGGGTGTTCATGACAAGTTAAGTGAAAAATGCAGGTATTAAACTGGTATATATAGGAACTCTCTGTCTTGTCTTTGCATTTCTGTGAATCTCAAACTATTCTAAAAATTAAAAGTTTATTTAAAGATCATGTATTTACAGTATTATCTCCTTTTCATTTGACATGCACATACACCTGGAAAACTACACCCCAAGGTGCTCACAGAGGCTATCTCTGGTTTTATTTTGATTAAGGGTGTTTTTATTTTCTTCTTTTTACTTATCTGTATTTTCTCTCTTTTCTGTAACGACTGTGTTGCTTTTGTAATAAGAAAAATAAATAAATACAATTTATTACAGATGGAGTATGAAATGCTATGAGGCATAACTGACACTCCAGGGTTCCCTTGTAAGAAGAGATTGAAGCTACTCTCCGTGGTACTTTTCCCAATTTTAATGGGTAATTTGTCTTTTATTATTGAATTGTAGGGCTCCTTATATACTCGAGAAGCAAGTCTCTTGTCAGAGAATGCGTTGCAAGTACTTTTTCCAAATGTATGGCTCACCTACTTATTTTCCGGGTAGTATTTTATCATGAGCTGAAGTTTTTAATTTTGCTGGAGTCCACTCTATCATTTCTGTCTTTCAAGGTTTGTGTTTACTACAGAGTCTCGATGAAATCTCCATCTACTTTCAAGCTCATGAAGATAATCTTTTGTATCTTCTAGTAGTTTTATTGTTTTCGCTTTTATGTTTGAGTCTATGATCCATCTTGAATTGATTTCGTGTATGGTGTGAGGTAGGAATTAAGAGGGCTTTCCCCCCATATAAATAACCATTGTTCTGGCACTATTTATCTTATATAATTTTAACTATAAAATGTCCTTTCCCATCCTGAGATTTTTTAAATATTGTGTTATTCCATTTTATTATGATTTAAATTGAACTCCTTAATTAAACTGGAATTGAATCTGCTATTTAATGTGAGATGAACAGTTAAGAAAGTTTTTCAAATGGAACTGATTATATTAGCACCATTTGTTGAATAATCATCCCTCCTCTGATACTTGGTAAATATTTTTATTATATATTAAATTGTTACCTATTCCAGTAGCTATATTTTGTGTATTTATCACGCCATTTTATTTGTATAAGTACCACAGTGTTTTTAACATTGTAACTTTATAGTATGTTTTAATATCTGGAAATGCAAACTCCTCCCCACTGCCATTCCTTCCTTTCAAAATATTTTAACCACCCTTATATATTTATTCTTATCCCAAAAGTTTAAAACATTTGGTTAATATGTATTAAACATAAAAATAACTTTGGAAGAATTAATAGTCATTAATAGTGTTCTTTCCACTAGAAATACGATATAGCTTTCACATTATTCAAGTCTAATATCTCAGTGAAGTTTGGTGGCATTTTCTCTTTTAGTCAAATGCACTTTCTGTTGTAGTTATTCCTAAGAATTGGGGTTGGGGAACATTTATAAATGTGATTTATTCTTTTATTATGTTTTCTAAGTGCTTATCGTTGGTTGCATTAGGCAGTTATTTTGTTGTGATTATTCTGCACAATAAAAAAAAAACTCTAAAAATCATAATGGCTTGCAACAGTAAACATTTATTTCACTCTCCAAAAGCCAGCTGCTGTTTATCTGATCTTGTCTAGGATTAGCTGAGCTAGGTTGGACTCTAGACTAGGTTGTGTTCAGGTCTACTCCATGTCTTACTTCCTGGACACTGTCTGAAAATGCAGTGGCTACCAGAAATATGTTCTCCCCATGATGGAGGGCAGAAGCTCCAAGAGAGCTTGCTGGAAACTTAGCATGCCTCTTAAGGCCTCAGCTGGGAATCGGTACATTGACACTTTCTCCCACTGACCAAAGCAAATCACCTGGCCCACAGAGTGGCATGTATATGTTGTCCTCAGCAAAGCCAGAGTGGGAAAGAAGGATTTTAGGCAAGCAATAAATCTATCACTGGTAAACCGGAAAGCTACTGGTTTTTGCATATTTGCCTTTTATCTAACCCTCTTACTAAATTTTCTAAGTAATTTTAAACATTTTTATGTAATTCTTTTAGGTTTTTCTTTATTTACAATTATATCCACAAATATAATAATTTTGTCTTCACCTTATCCAACTACTGTCTAAAGTCTTAAAGCATTGTTCAGAAACATCAAGACAGTAAAATTATAAACATGATAATAATGTTAGTTATAATAAATAAAATACCATAGTATTTGCAGTGATTTAAAGCTGTATGTACTCTAGAAAAACATATTCTTAAATTGAATCCATTCCAGTGGGTGAGAACCCATTGTAAGAAGGACCTTTTCTTTTCAAAATTGTGAACTTTATTTCAACTTCAAAATATAAAATAACAGGGAACCGGCTGTAGCTCAATTTGTAGGGCTCCGGTTTACCACACGGGAGGCCCCGGGTTCGGTTCCCGGGGCCTCCTCAAGCAGGAAGACCGCCTCAAGAAGGCAAGCCGCCAAGGGCAGGGCAAGCCGCCATGAGCAGGCAGGCCGCCACGCGGTGAGCTGACTCGGCGGGTTGCCGCAGAGGGGGGAGATAAGCAGACACAGAAGAATGCAAACATGAACACAGCAAGAACAAGCAGAAAGGGGAGGATATATAATAAATTTTTAAAAATCTTTAAAAAAAGGACTTTATTTTAAAAAATAAAATAAAATAAAATAAAATAAAAAAATAACAGGCAAAAGGCAGCTCAGTAAATTATGGAAGCATTACTTTAAAAAAAATCCTATCCAGGCACATTTATCTTATTTAATCCTAAAAACAAACTCACTTGTTTCTCCAGTGTTCAGAAAGCTGAATAAATGAGCAAAGATTGCTTAAATGACATGATCAAGTTCTCCTTGTTAATAAAGTGAAAAAAAAGCTTGATCATATTCATATCTCATAAAACTAAATCCCATAATCTTTTTTCTTGTGTCCATTAGCATTGATATAGTACCTTCTTTGCCTTTGCTACAAAAGTATTAGAATATTACTGTTAACTAGAATCTATAAATTACATTTGTTGTAATTTTCCCATTTATCACCATATTCTTAACACCTTGTAACAGAGAAAGATTCTTGTATTTTTTATTAACCACAATCCTCATGTATCACCAAAATCACTATGTTATACAATCCCTAGATTATCTTCTAGCTGTCCTTCAATTAACATTAACCTCCCTAAACTACCTTTCTCAGCCACAATCACATTTATAAATCAGCCGTATTAGTTAAATTCATTGTAATGTGTTAACATCAACTCCATTTCTAAATATTTACAATACCCCTTATTAAACATTCTACATATATTCAGCATCAGCTTCCTCTTTTCAACCCACATTCTGTCTCCTACTAACCTATACTCTATAGTTAAACTCCATAAGTTTACTCATTGCATTTAGTTCATATCAGTGAGACAGTACAATATTCATCCTTTTGTGCCTGGCTTATTTCACTCAACATACTTTCCTCAACGTTCATCCATGTTGTCATATGCATCCCAAATTCATTTCTTCTTACAGCTGAATAGTATTCCATTGTATGTATATACCACATTTTGTTTATCTATTCTTTGGTTGATGGGCAGTTGGGTTGTTTCCATCTTTTAGCAATTGTGAATAATGCTGGTATGAACATTGGTGTGAAATTATCTCTTTGAGTCCTTGCTTTCAGTTCTTCTGAATATATTCATAGTAGCGGGATTGCGGGATCCTGCTACAGTTCTATTATTTAGTTTCCTGAGGAACCACCAAGTTGTCTTCCACAGAAGCTGCACCATTCTACCTTCCCACCAACAGTGAAAGAGTGTGCCTATTTCTCTGCATCCTCTCCAGCACTTGTTTTCTGTTTTTAAAATAATGGCCATTCTATAAGGTGTGAAATGATATCTCATTGAAGCTTTGATCTTCATTTCCCTAATAGCTAGTGATGTTGAGCATATTTTCTTGTGTTTGTTGGCCATTTGTATTTCCTCTTTGGAAAAATGTCTATTCAAGTCGTTTGCCCATTTTTTAAATTGGGTTGCTTGACTTTTTATCATTGAGTTCTGTAGTCTCTTTATATAACATGGAAATCAAACCCTTATCAAATATGTAGTTTCTGAAAATTTTCTTCCATTGGGTAGGCTGCCTTTTCACCTTCTTAACAAAGTCATTTGAAGCACTGAAGTGTTTAATTTTGAGAAGGTCCCATTTATGTATTTTTTTCTTTGATTGCTCAAGATTTTGGGGATAAGGTTTAGGAAACCATCACCTACTAAAAGATCTTGAAGATGATTCCCTTCATTTTCTTCTAGGATTTTTAAGTTTCTACATTTTCTATTTAGGTCCTTGATCTAATTAATTAATTTTTTATTAAGGTGTCAAATAGGGGTCCTCTTTCTATCTTTTAGCTATGGATATCCAGTTCTCTCAACACCATGTGTTGAAAAGATTGTTCTGACCCAGCTGGGAGGGTTTGATAGCCTTGTCAAAAATCACTGGACCATAGATGTGAGGGTCTATTTCTAAACTCTCATTTTGATTCCATTGGTCAATCTGTCTGTCTTTATGCCAGTACCATACTGTTTTTCGTTTGGTTTTTCTTTGGTTTTTGTTGTTGTTGTTGTTTTGTTTTGTTTTGTTTTGTTTGTTTGTGTTTACCACTGTAGCTAAGTAATATGCTTTAAAGTTGGGAAGTGAGAGTCCTCCAACTTTGTTCTTTTTAAAGATATTTTTGGCTATTTAGGAATCCTTACCCTTCCAGATAAATTTGACAATTAGCTTTTCCAAATCTGCAAAAAAGGCTGTTGGAATTTTTATTGGGATGGCATTGAATCTGTAAATCAATTTAGGTAGAATTGACATCTTAATGATATTTAGTCTTCCAATCCATGAACACGGAATGTCCTTCCATTTATTTAGGTCTTCTTTGGTTTCTTTTAGCAATGTTTTGTAGTTTTCTGAATACGGGTCCTTTATGTCCTTGGTTAAGTTTATTCCTAAATATTCTATTCTTTTAGTCACTATTGTAAATGGAATTTTTTCTGACTTCCTCCTCTGTTTGCTCATTAGTATCATATAAAACGCTATTAATTTTTGCATATAAATCTTGTATCCCGCCACTTTGCTGAAGTCATCTATTAGTTCTAGTAGCTTTGTTGTGGATTTTTTTAGGATTTTCTAGGTATAGGATCATATCATCAGCAAATAGCAAAAATTTTATTTCTTTCTTTCCTATTTGGGTGCCTTTTATTTCTTTTTCTTGCCTAATTTCTCTATCTAGAACTTCTAGCACAATATTGAGTAACAGTGGAGACAGTGGGCACCCTTGTCTTATTCCTGATCTCAGTAGGAAAGCTTTCAGTCTTTTACCACTGAGTACAATGTTAGCTATGGGTTTTTCCAATATGCACTTTGTCATATTGAGAAAAATTCCTTCTATTCCTATCTTTCAGAGTGTTTTTATCAAGAAAGTCTGTTGTATTTTGTCGAATACCTTTTTGCTTAATTGAGATGATCATGTGATTTTTCTTCTTCAATTTATTAATGTAGTGCATTACATGGATTGATTTTGTGGTGTTGAACCACCCTTGCATATATACTATAAAACTCACTTGATCATGGTATATATTGCTTTTAAAGTGCTTTTGGATTCAGTTAGCAAGTATTTTGTTGAGGAGTTTGCATCTATATTCATTAGAGAAATTGGTCTGTAATTTTCTTTTTTTGTAATAACTTTATTTGGCTTTCATATTAGGGTGATACTGGCTTCATAGAATGAGTTTGGTAGTGTTCCTTCCTGTTCAATTTTTTTGAAGAGTTTGAGCAAAATTGATATTAGGTCTTCTTTAAATGATTGGTAGAATTCACCTATAAAGCCATCTGGTCCTGGGCTTTTCATTTTGGGGAGGTTTTTGATGACTGTTTCCATTTCTTTACCTGTAATTGGTTTGTTGACATTTTCTCTTTCTTCTAGGATCAGTGTGGTTGTTCGTGTGTTTCTAGGAACTCGTCCATTTTATCAATGTTGTCTAGCTTGTTGGCATACAGTTGTTTGGATCCTCTTATGATCTCTTATTTCTGCGAGGTCAATGGTAATGTCCCCCTTAGGAATTTTATTTTATTACTTGCATCTTTTCTCTTTTTTAATTTGCCTAGCAAAGGGTTTGTCAATTTTGTTGATCTTCTTGAAGAACCAACTTTTGTTTCATTTTTTAAATTTTGATTTTTTTCCATTTTTAAAATTTTTTGAAGTATGTCATTCATATATGAACATACATAAACAATAGTGTATAGTAAAAGTTGTGAACTTACAAAATAAACATGCATAATATCATACAGGGGTCCCATACATCACCCCTCCACCAACACCTTGCATTGTTGTGAAACAGTTGTTACAAACTATGCAAAAGCATCATCAATATTACTAATTATAGTCCATGTCTCACATTTGGTGTATTTTTCCCCTAACCCACCCTATTATTTTTTAAATATTTTTTTTATTCCAGAGGTTGTGAACTTACAAAACAATTATGTACATGTGCAGAATTCCCATATAACACCCCTTCACCAACACACCATGGTGGAATATTTGTTATAGATTAGGAGATAATATCAGACTATTACCACCAACCATGGTCCATAGCATACATTTGGCACACTTTTTCCATACCCCCCATTATCAACACATTACATCTTTGATGTTGATGCAAGAATATTACAGTATTGCTGTTAACCACAGGCCATAGGTCACACCAATTATGTTTTTCCCATGCTCCTCCACATTCCCACCACCTGCAATAGTGACATACCTCTGCTCTAGATCACAGAAGAACACTCTTGCATCTGTACCATCAACCATAATTCTTATCCACCTCTGGGTTCACTGTGTATTTCAGTCCCTAGATTATTCTCTAGCTTTCTTTCAATTGACACTTACATCCCTAAACTATACTTTTTAGCCACAATCCCATTTATAAACCAGCTGCTACTCATTATAATGTGTTACAATCAACTCTATCCATTTCCACACTTTCACAGTCAGGTTAATTAAAACTTCTACATACATTAAGCATCAGTAGTTCTTCTAAACCCTCCTCTTACCTCCTAATAACCTATACTCTAGGTTTTAGCTATAAATGCATGTGCTTATTCTTCATATTTAGTTCATATTAATGAGACCATGCAATATTTGTCCTTTTGCGTTTGGCTTTTTTCACTTAGCATAAAGTCTTCAAGATTCATCCATGTTATCATGTGTCCCAATTTCATTTCTTCTTACTGCAGCATAGTATTCCATCATATGTAAACACCACATTTTGTTTATCCATTCATTGGTTGATGGACACTTGGGTTGTTTCCAACTTTTGGCAATTGTGAATAATGCTGCTATGAACATTGGTGTGCAAATATCTCTTTGCATCTTTGCTTTCAGTTCTTCTGAATATATTCCTAGTAGTGGGATTGCCGGATCATACTGCAGTTCTATATTTAGCTTCCTGAGGAATAACCAAACTGTCTTCCACAGAGGCTGCACCATTTTACAATCCCACCAACAGTGAAGGAATGTTCCTATTTCTCCACACCCTGTCCAACACTTATGGTTTTCCATTTCTTTAGTAATGGCCATTCTATTTGCTGTGAGATGATATCTCATTGTCATTTTTATTTGCATTTCCCTAATAGCTAGTGATATGGAACATTTTTTCATGTGCTTTTTGGCCATTTGTATTTCTTCTTTAGAGAAATGTCTATTTAAGTCTTTTGCCCATTTTAATTGGATTGCTTGCTCTTTTAATTTTGAGTTGTATGATCTCTTTATATAGAATGGAAATCACACCTTTATAGGATATGTGGTATCCAAATATTTTCTTCCATTGAGTGGGCTGTCTTTTCATCTTCTTGATGAAGTGCTTAGAATCACAAAAGTGTTTAATTTTAGGAAGTCCCATTTATCCATGTTCTTTTTGTTGCTTGTGCTTTCAGGGTAAGGTTTAAGACTGCACCACCTACCACCAGGTCTTGAAGATGTTTTCCTACATTTTCTTCTAGGAACTTTATTGTTCTTGCTTTTATATTTAGGACTTTGATCCATTTTGAGTTAATTTTTGTATAAGGTGTGAGTTAGGGGTCCTCTTTCTTTCTTTTGGATATGGATATCCAGTTCTCCCAGCACCATTTGTTGAATAGACTGTTCTGCCCCAGCTGGGTGGGTTTGACAGGCTTGTCAAAAATCACTTGACCGTAGATGTGAGGGTCTGTTTCTGAACCATCAATTCAGTTCTATTGGTCTATATGTCTTTCTTTATGCCAATATCATGCTGTTTTTACCACTGTATCTAGGTAATATGACTTAAAGTCCAGGAGTGAGAGTTCTCCAACTTTACTTTTTCTTTTTAAGATGTTTCTGGCTATTCGGGACCCCTTATTCTTCCAAATAAATTTGATAATTGTGTTTTCCATTTGTTTTTTAAATGCTGGTGTAATTTTTATTGGGATTGCATTGAATCTGTATATCAACTTGAGTAGAATTGACATCTTAATGATATTTAGTCTTCCAGTCATGAGCATGGAATAGTCTTCCAATTATTTAAGGCTTTTTAAAATTCCTTTTAACAATACATCATAGTTTTCTGAATACAGGTGCTTTACATCCTTAGTTAAATTTATTCCTAAATATTTGTTTCTTTTAGTCACTACTGTAAATGGAATTTTTTTTCCTGACTTCCTTCTGAAATTGCACATTCCAATTGTGCAGAAATACTACTGGTTTTTGCATATTGATCTTGTATCTTGACACTCTGCTGAAATCATTTATTAGCTCTAACGGCTTTATTATAGTTTTTCGTGACTTTCTAGATACATGATCATATCATCTGCAAACAGTGAAAGTTTTACTTCTTCCTTTCTAATTTGGATGCCTTTTATTTCTTTATATTGCCTGATTGCTCTAGCTAGAAACTTTATCACTATGTTGAACAACAGTGGTGACAATGGGCATCCTTGTCTTGTTTTGATCTCAATGGGAAAGCTTTCAATCCTTCACCATTGAGTACAGTTAGCTGTGGGTTTTTCATATATCGCCTTTATCCTGTTGAGAAAGTTTCCTTCAATGCCTATCTTTTGTAGTTTTTTTTAATTAAGAAAGGATGCTGTATTTTCTCAAATGCCTGTTCTGCATCAATCAAACGGATCATGTGGTTTTTCCTCTTTGGTTTAATAATGTGGTGCATTACGCTGGTGAATTTTCTTGTGTTGAACCAACCTTGCATGCCTGGTATAAAACCCACTTGATCATGATGAATAATTCTTTTAATGTGTTGTTGGATTCGATTAGCAAGTATTTTCTTGAGGATTTTTGCATCCATATTCCTTAGGGAAATGGGTCTGTAATTTTCTTTTCTGGCTTTGGTATTAGGGTGATATTGGCTTCATAGAATGAGCTTGGTAACATTCCCTCTTGTTCAAATTTCTGGAAGAGCTTGAGTAAGATTGGTATTAAATCTTCTTTGAATGCTTGGTAGAACTCACCTGTGAAAACATCTGGTCCTGGGCTTTTCATTTTGGGAAGTTGTTTGATGACGGTTTCAATCTCTTTACTTGTGATTGGTTTGTCCAGGTCTTCTATTTCTTCTGGAGTCAGTATAGGTTGAACATTTCTGGGAATTTTCCCATTTCATCTACATTGTCTAGTTTTTGGTGTACAGTTGTTCATAGTATCCTCTTATGACCTCTTTTATTTCTGTGGGGTCAGTAATAACATCCCCATTTTCATTTTTTATTTCATTTATTTGCATCTTATCTCTTTTTTTCTTTGTCAGTCTAGCTAAGCGTTTGTCTATTTTTTTAAATCTTCTCAAAAAACACACTTTTGTTTTTCTTAATTCTCTCTATTGTTTTTTTGTTGTTGTTGTTGTTCTCAATTTCATTTATTTCTGCTCTGATCTTTGTTATTTCATTCCTTCTACTTGCTTTGGTATTAGTTTGCTGTTCTTTTTCTAGCTCCTCCAACTGTATAGTTAGGTCATTAATTTTAGCTCTTTCTTCTTTTTTAGTGTAAGCATCGAAGGCTACAAATTTCTGTCTCAGCACTACCTTCATTGCACCCTATAGGTTCTGATACATTATGCTTTCATTTATGGGCCCGGCTAGATAGCTCAGTGGACATTATGCTTTCATTTTCTTGCATCTTGAGATATTTATTGATTTCTCTCAAAATTTCTTCTTTGACCCACAGATTACTTAAGGGTGTGTGGTTTAATCTCCATACATTTGTGAATTTTCCCTTTTTCTGCCTCTCATTGATTTCCAACTTTATTCAATTATGATCAGAGAAAGTGTTTTGTATAATTTCAATTTTGTTGAATTTATTGAATTCTGCTTTGTGACCCAACATATAGTCTATCCTAGAGAAAGATCCATGAGCATTTGAAAATAATGTATATCCTACTGTTTTGGGGTACGATGTTCCATATATGTCCATTAGGTTTAGTCCATTTATCATATTATTCAAGCTCTCTGTTTCTTTATTGATCCTCTGCCCAGATGTTCTATCCAATGCTGAGAATGGTGTATTGAAGTCTCCAACTATTGTTGTAGAGATATCTATTTCTCCCTTCAGTAACCAGTGTTTGCCTCATGTATCTTTTGGCATCCTGGTTAGGTACATATACATTTATGATTTATGATTTCTTCCTTGTGAATTGCCCCTTTTATTAATATATAATGTCCTCCCTTGTCTCTAGTAACAGTTTTGCTTTTAAAGTCTATTTCATCTCATATAAGTATAGCTACTCCATCTTTGTTTGTTTGTTTGTTTTTGTTTATTTTGTTTGTTTGTTACTGCATGGATCCAGCTTTTTACCTTCCATCTATTGGTATCCTTGGGTCTAAGGTGAATCTCTTGCAGACAGCATATAGATGGCTCATATTTTCTTATCCATTCTGCAAGTCTGTGTCTTTTAATTGGGGAGTTTAATCCATTAACATTCAGTATTATTACTGTAAAGGCAGTTCTTATATCACCCATTTTGACCTTTGGGATTTATCTGTCATATTTTATTTTCACCACTCTTTTGACGTTTTTAGTTACTTTTACTGATATAACCTTCATTTCTAGATGCTCTTACAAGTCTCTCCTGTCTTTTCTTTTCAGGCTGTAGCATTTCTAGTATTTCTTGCAAAGCTGGTCTCTTTGTTATAAACTCTCTCACTTTCTGTTTATCTGTGAATATTCTAAATTCACCCTAATTTTTAAATGACAATCTTGCCAGATAAAAGATTCTTGGCTGGCAGTTTTTCTCTTGCTGTATCTCAAATATATCATACCACTGCCTTCTTGCCATCCTGGTTTCTGATGAGAAATTGGCACTTAATCTTATTGGTTATCCCTTATATGTTGTATTAGTCATCCAAAGGAGTTCTGATGCAAAGTACCAGAAATCTGCTGGTTTTCACAAAGGGTATTTATTTGGGGTAAAAGTTTACAGTTACAAGGCCCTAAAGAATCCAACTCAAGGTTGATTTCTCACCCAGAATCAGTTGCTATGTGTTGAAGCAAAGATGGCGGGCCTGGTCTCTCCTTCCTTAGCTGCTCAGTTGCTCTTTTCTCTTCTGCTGCAAACTATCAGGTGAATGGCTCATATCTCCCTGGGGCTGCAAGATCAAAGTCCTCTTCCATGTCTATGGAGCTCTCTCTAATCCTCTCTGTATC
>PVKH010026906.1:0-13119 GCA_004027955.1 Chaetophractus vellerosus
TGCACACTACAGGAAAACCACAGAAAACGGCTGAGTGCAAGGGAAATTATAGACTGTAAATCTATAGAAGGCAGACACAAGAGCTTGCAAAAGGCATAATGTAAAGCCCTTTCACAGACTAATGTATGACCTTGCATATTGAAAGTCACACATAATTTTTATTCGTAATGGTAATTCAGTAATCAAGAAAGTAATAAGGCCATTTCCTTGTTGAAAAATGTTGACATTTAAAAAACATTTTTGTCAAAAATAACAAACACTTCATTTTGGTATATTAAAAGAATAGAGCCAATTAAGGGGCTGGCTGGGTAGCTGCTCGGTAGCCCTTATAAGAGATTCAGAAAAATAACTCTGTTATTCATATAGTGTCAAGATAGGGACTTCCACAGATGTCTTACATAAGTGGCAAATATATAAACTGATCCCATTCCTACTGAAGTGGACAGTGCCCTCAAGTGGAATGATAACAAACACATTATAAAACAAGAAGAGAAAAAAGAGAGAAAGAGAACCACTTTATACTAGCCTCTGCCCCTGCCCTCACTAAATATTGTGCAGATATTTCAATAATGTTGCCTTGAAGGGGTGTCAAGCTATCAGCCTGTCTTGGGTAATCTATATGCCCCATTCTGGCTCATAGAGGGACAAGCCTTTGAAAACTTTATCATATGGAATACCTTATGATCTACAATGATTTCTAAAAGAGATGTTGCTTTGTGTATAGATTTGCCAATTGTTTAATCATTAAGTGAAATGATTATACTTGAGATTTGGTTCTTTAGTTTTAGCAGTATTTACTTTTTAATCCCAAGAATAAAATAGATAAATATGCTAGTGGTATCAATTTGTGGTTTTACCCAGGATGATGGAAATGGATACCTATGCCTCCAAGATGGGTGAAATAAGTACCAAGCCAAACAGCCAAACAGCCAGATAATGGTAACAGGCACTAATAGAACTGTTGTTTTCAGCCAAAACATTTATAGAAGTGTCTATTTGAATTAATTAAGTTGTATAGTTTTAATTGTCCAAGTAGGAATGAGAATGAGGCTTCCTTGTAAAAGATTATTATTCTTGTAAAAGCTTTAAATGAAAAATTTAAAGCTGAAAAAGAAACCACCTTTTGTGTATTCTTTCCTAGCACACATAGCTAAAATTATAGTATGAAATATATTTGACTTGACACTGCAAATATATTTCCTTGTTACTTAGTCCGAGTTTTGATGGTTACAAAATTGATCTTTTTAGATAACTTTAATAAAATCATATTAACACTAATATTTGTGACTGTAAGAAACTGAATAATGGCTATGATTCATGTGACTAACAGTATGCCTATTTAAGCATAAAATGTACAAGATTAAGGAAATGAAATAGAAGTAAAGTGTTCGATTGTCAAAATATGGCAGGCAGATAAATGAACTGTGGTCAACATCTCTCAGAATTTGATTTTGTGCCATTTTTATGATAAAAGATGTTTAACAACAGTACATATGAGGAGTAACTTCTTACCTCAACTGCATGTTCAGAAATAATAGCCTTTTCTGATTTATAAGATTTGTGTGTGTTTTGCTGAAATCCAGCTGCTTATCTCTTTGAGGCAGAATCCATTAAAAATGTTACTTTTAAAGTTTAAAAATATCAGAATTTGAATGTAAGGTTATCCTTTAAGATTTTTACTAGAGCTTGCTTTTATAAATTTCAGTTTTTAAAACTTAGTGCCTTCGAGAGAAACATTGTATTGTCTCTGAAGGTACTTCACAATTGGATTTCCTATTTATCTCCTACATGTGTTATTTAAACAGCTCAATTACAATAGATACACATAATATATGTCTTTTAACATTTTTAAATATTTCTGGAAATATTTCATTTGCATGTGTGATTTTACCAGTCAAATGAGAGTTTTTAAAGTCTTTAACCTTAAATTTAGGCCATGTAGAATGAAGCCTAAAATTTCTTTGTGCTTGTCCTCTAGGCATTTTGATTTGCTATCTTTTTACAGCATGGACACCAAATTGCTTAAAACAGGCTCTGGGACTGCCAGTGAATTTATCTATTGTGGTTTTACAACAAACTTAGTAGTTCCCCATTTTTTGAGTTAAGATTTTTAAAGTTAATACCACAATGAGTTCAGGCTTATGGAGCCAAGAAAAAGTTACTTCATCTTATTGGGAAGAGCGGAGTTTTTATTTGCTCCTTCAAGAATGCAGTGTTACAGACAAACAGACACAAAAGCTGCTTAAAGTACCAAAGGGGAGTATAGGACAGTATATCCAAGATCGTTCTTTGGGGCATTCAAGAATTCCTTCCGCAAAAGGCAAGAAAAATCAGATTGGATTAAAAATTTTAGAGCAACCTCATGCAGTTCTCTTTGTGGATGAAAAGGATGTTGTAGAAATAAATGAAAAATTCACAGAGCTGCTTTTGGCCATTACCAATTGTGAGGAGAGGTTCAGCCTGTTTAAAAACAAAAACAGACTAAGTAAAGGCCTTGAAATAGCTGTGGGCTGCCCTGTGAAAGTACAACTGAGATCTGGGGAAGAGAAATTTCCTGGAGTTGTGCGCTTCAGAGGACCCTTATTAGCAGAGAGGACAGTATCGGGGATATTCTTTGGAGTAGAATTGCTGGTAAGTTTGATGAACCATTTTGTAATGTGTAGTGGGCTTTTAGTGTGTGTGTGTGTGTGTGCATGTGCATGTGTGTGTATTTGTAGGCTTAGAGCTTTTTCTCCTTTTAAGTATAAAATAAATTTTCACAGAAGTCTTCTGTAATTTTTAATATTCATAATCCCTAGGATTTTTTTGTTAATGATAAATTGAGATGATGCAAAAGAATGCATTGAAAACTTTTTAAAAACTGCTTACCATAGTGGGATAGATAAATAGATCACATTGTTTTTGGAGATTTCCTTGTCTTAGAAATTTTAACATTATGTCTATTAAATGAATTCCACCTGATTGTGAGCTAATTAATCGCTTAAAACAATTGTTAATTATTTTGTAACATTATCATCTATGGGTTTCTCAGCTTTTCTTAATGTGTACAATTAAATAATAATTTGGATTTAAGATTTTTAAAATAATAAGTTGGAGCAATTTAAACTTGTTTTTAGTTGTCACTGATCATGTATGTGAAAATTATCTTGGAATTTATTTTTTTTCGAAAAGAGACCCAGGAACTCTGTGATATGTTTCCAAACTTAATTTTAAATTTCCAGAACTTAAAAAATATCAATTGCATTTTGACATTCTTGCAAATATATCTTCATGCCTTGTTTGCTTACTTCTCCACTTAATTTTTTTAAAAGCAGTGATTGTAAAACAATTGAGGATTTGAATCCCACTATGCCATTTACTGGCTGAGTTACCAAGTTAACGTAACCAACTAACTTAATTTCTTGAAATCATCTGTAAAATGGTGATACCATTACCCAACTTGCAAATTTTTTTGGTGATGTATTGATTTGGGATTTTAGCACAGTGGCTAGCACTTAAAAAGTACTCAAATAACAGAGCTAACGTTTCTGTTATTTTAAAGTAAATTATTCTTTCTATAACAAAATTATTTTTCAAACTATAGTATAGAATCCAGCTCAGCTGTCACAAATGGAATTATGATTTTTATTTTTGCTTAATAGAATTTTTAAAAGTTTCCTTATCAGGTAATTTTATTTTAGCATCAGATACTGCTACTTCCTGTTTTTATTTATTTTTTAAACATTCTAAGCCCTATAGCAGTTGTTAATAATTATATTTCTTATTTGTGTTGTTTAGAATTTTTCCAGAATGATCTCTAGGTAATTCCTTCCCCCTCTCCTCCTTTTAAAAACTAGGAAGAAGGTCGTGGCCAAGGTTTTACTGATGGAATATATCAAGGGAAGCAGCTTTTTCAGTGTGATGAAGATTGTGGAGTGTTTGTTGCGTTGGACAAGCTGGAAATCATAGAAGATGATGACAATGGATTGGAAAATGATTATGCAGGTCCAGTGGACACAATGCAAGTTGAACTCCCCCCTTTGGAAATAAACTCCAGAGTTTCTCTGAAGGTTGGAGAAACTATAGAATCTGGAACAGTTATATTCTGTGATCTTTTGCCAGGAAAAGAAAACTTAGGATATTTTGTTGGTGTGGACATGGTAAGACAATTCTAGATTTTATTATCCTTGTGAATATTTCTGTTAAATTTATGAGCAATTTAGGTGCAAATTGAATGCTTTGAATATTTAAAAGGGACTAATTTGGAATAATTTAAAGAATGTGTTCTAATTTACCTTTGGTAAAGGAACATTGAAACGGAGCAGGAGTCCAGATATAGAATTACATTTACTGTTTTTTTCCAGGTGGAATAAACTGGAAAATGTTTTCAACCTTTAAACTTGCCATATGATAGCTGACCAATACGTAGGAGAAAAAAAGCCCAAATATATTAAGCACTGTCTTACTTTCTTTATTTTGAAAGGTCTTCTTTTCTTTTGTAATCTATGTTTCTTTTTTTAATATTTTGAAAAATTTTATTGGATGTGATCTGATGTTAATGAATAGTGTGAAAGTCATTTAAGGAAAGTACCTGAGTATAGGAAAAGCATTTTATTTTGGAGGAATAGGAAATTTTGAGTATTCTCTTCGGGTAACACTTATTTTTAATGTTATCTTACAATCCTACTTGTTAATGATAGATACCTTCCAATATGGCAAGTTGAATTATACCCATGACATTAAGAGAAGGAGAAGAAAAGTCTGAGAACATATTTATCATAGATTGAAAATATGGGCAAGAATTTGTTAAGATGTACAGCATTATTAAACAGAATGAGTTAGCAGAAGAAGAGGTGAGTGATAGATGCTCAAACTCACTATGAGCATTTTTAACTATTTAGGTATACCTTTTGGTTAGTAGGCCATGAATGTTCTAGCACAAGTTTCTGCTATCCTGTGCTTGATTATTTCAACTAGGAAATTCTATTTGATATCCATGGTTAGTTATGAAACAAACATTTACTGAACACTTAACTAGTGTAAGTTAGAGCCAGAGTGAAACGTGGGTTCCTCAGAAAAGTTAACAAGCAAGCACCCCTTTAAGCCAATATTCTTTCAATATTGGTATTTGTTTAGAGGAGAGATTGTGGGCTGAGTGGGGTAAGGTTGGAGAAGGAGGACTACTGGCCACTAGGGTTGGTCTTTCCTTGTTTCAGGGCATTCAGCTCAGGCCCCAAAGTTGGGGAAAGCCATTCAGGCCTTAGATGGCCTTAGGGGTCATCCTCTTTACCAAGCACAAGCTCCCTAAAGGTTTGTCCCCCCAGCTTCTCCCCCTCCCTCCCCTCCATACCCCAATCAGCTTGTGTAAGCATTTGTTCCAAACACCTTGAATACTCTCCTGGAAAGGAAAGTACTGGCAAATGCAATTTTCTTCGTCGTCTTATGTTTCCAGGGCTATTTTTGTATCTTGTACAGATTGGTGCTCAGGGCAGTTGTCTGGCCCATTTTTTAATCTAGCTCCATGCACCTTCTAGGCTAGTTGGTGCTACCTTGGAATATAAAATAATTAAATAGAAAAGCCTCTGTTTTGGAGACGTTATTGCATAGTGATAAAATGACAAAAGAGCAATTAAAACATTAAAAAATAGACTTTGTATGTATAGAGGGGCATATAGGAGTTCAAACGGAATATATAAGTGCTGGAGGATTGTAAAGGCGTGATTAGAGGAAGTTAGGATTAATTAGGGGCAGATTTCTGGGTGAGATAATGTCTTATAAACTACCTAATAATATTTATACATTATTAGAAAAATAATGTTTTTCTAAAACATTATTTTTTCTAAAACTTAGATGGGGCAGTATTACATAGACTAGCATTTATTGTCCAGTGAAATATGAAAAACACTTTGGATTCCTTGCTTATATATGAATTTATTGTGACTTAATTATTCTTGCATCTCATTTTTCAGAAATAATAATAAAAAAGAAACGCCTTTGTTACTGTGGCAATTCTAACACATCCTTCGTTTTCTTTTAGGCAAAATTGCTAAAATTTACCAATGTAAAATGTTCTGGAGGATCTTTTTATGGAAAATACAGATTTTCATATTTACAATTTATTGAGGGTTTTAAAGTTTTTTTTATTATTTAATTTCTAGGACAACCCTATTGGCAATTGGGATGGAAGATTTAATGGAGTACAGCTCTGTAGTTTTGCGAGTGTTGAAAGTACAATTCTCTTGCATATCAATGATATCATCCCAGGTATGTTTTCTATATATTTATATATTTATAGGGCAGAATTCTAAGATGTACTTTGTCATGAGGACATAAATATAAGCTGCAAGATGGATATTTGGAGCTTGGCTTTTATCTTGAAGAATTGTTACTAAATAGACTATCCTTTAAACCCCCAATGCAAACAATACTTAAAGATTTGCATTTGCAAAAGTATGTGAGCTTGGTTGGGGTCACATTTATACATTTTCGCTTTCTCATCATCTGTCCATTCTAAGGTAAAAATCCTATCTGATAGAAGGGTCAGCAAATGTAGTGAACTGCTACTTGTTTGAGTGAGAGCCTGGTTTAAACTGGAAGCCTTCTAATTAGAAGATGTCTAATTTGAGACAGTGTTGGGTTTCATGGCTGATCTGACTTCATGAGTCTGTATTAGATACAGATAACTCGGGTTTACATCTTATGAAAAAAGTTGTATGCAATCTTTTATTTTGTCTCTTAACCGGTAGCTGCTGATAGCTGCTGTCAGGTAATTGACAAATACTTATTGATAGTGGCATCAACAGTGCCATCCCTCTGCTGTTAGTAGAATTACCGATTATAGGCTAGGGCAGTTGTTAGTGTGGTAATCATAAAACTAACAGAGGCAATCAGAGGTGATGGTTCTGAGTATTATGCAACTGTGAATAAAAGGTCAGGAAGCCTGCAGGTGGATTGTAGCCAGGAATGTGCCTAGCCCTGAATTAGGTGACTTGTATTTTTTACATTCTTGACGATTTATATATAGGTCTTAATTATCCCCTTCTTGCTGATAAAAAACCTGGGCTCAGCTAGGTTTAGAGTGCCCAAGATCAAAGTACGTATCCAGCATTCAAATCCAGACCTATCTGATTATAATGCTCTGATCTTTTCAGTACCTCCCCACCCCCAATCCTATTGTATACTTAGAATGTGGAGACCTGCACAGAAAACCATTCTTTTCAGCTTCACCTGTATGCTTGGGAATATTGTTTCCATGGAGATGCATTTTTGAATTTTACTATACCAAGGATCACAACCCAGCAGGCAAACTAACTTTTTGTGTGTGCTTCCAGTGTTTTTCCATTATTGCCAATTTTGGCACAGAACATGTTTGAGTTCTTTTACAGGTCATTTTAGATCCTCAGCTGCTTATTTTGTAGAAATGAAGAAATAATACTAGATGATCCTTAAGGTTCTCTGTCTCCTGTAGTATTTAGCCTTCCTGTTTCCCTTTTGGCTTGGCAAGTAATAAACACTTGTTTTGCTGAGTTAAATACGTTCTACTTTACTTTTAGTATTACAATACAGTAAGGGAATGTTAGTTTAGTAGGAGGTATGGGATTCAAATGATAGCTTTATTTCAGTTTTGCTTTATAAAAGTCTAACATACTTTGCTTCTCTTGATTTCTTGAAAATCAATTTTCTTTTTAAAATTTTGTTGTGGTAACATATTTAGAAACAAAAAAGATAAAAATTTTAACCATTTTTAAATGTGCAATTAGTGGCATTAATCATAATTACAATGTTATGCTACCATCACTACCATTTACTACCAAAACTTTTTCATCACCCCAAATAGAAACTCTATACCCATTAAGCAGTAACTCCCATTTTTCCCTCCCCTAGCTCTTGGTGATTTCTATTCTATCTTCTGTCTCTATGAATTTGCTTATTCTATGTATTTCATGAAAGTGGAATCATTGTCCTTTTGTCTCTGGCTTATTTCACTTAACATAATGTTTTCAAGCTTTATCCATATTGCAGCATGTATCAGGACTTCATTCCTTCTTATGGCTGAATAATATTCCATTGTATTTTTGTCCATTCATCTGTTGACAGACACTTGAGTTCTTTCCACTTTTTGGCTATTGTGAGTAATGCTACTATGAACATTGGGGTACAAGTATCTGTTTGAGTCTCTGTTTTCAATTCTTTTGGGTGGGATTGCCAGGTCATATATCAAATCTATCTATAATTTTTTGAGAAGCTGCCAAACTGTTTTCTACAGGTGGAGCAACTACTCCACTTGACATTCCTACCAGCAATGCACGAGGGTTTCAATTTCTCCACATCCTCACCAATGCTTGTTATTATTATTTTTAAAAAATAATAGCCATCCTAGTGGGTATGCAGTGGTATCGCATTGTGGTTTTGATTTGCATTTCCCTAATGGCTAATGATGTTGAGCATCTTTACTTCTGCTTATTGGCCATTTGTGTATCTTCTTTGGAGAAATGTCTGTTCAAGTCCTTTGCCAGTGCTTTAATTGGCTGTTTGTCTTTTTGTTGTTGAATTGTAGGAGTTCTTTATATATTCTGGGTAGTAAACCCTTGTGAGGTTGTCTTTTCCCTCTTTTCATTTTGTGCTTTGCACAGAAGTTTTTCATTTTGGTGAAGTCCGAGTTAACTATTTTTTCTTTTGTTGTTCATGCTTAATTGCTAAAACCAAGGTTTTCATGAAGATTTTCTCCTATGTTTTCTTTCAAGTGTTTTATTGTTTTAGTTCTTATATTTAGGTCTTTGATTAATTTTGAGTTAGTTTTTGTATATGGTGTGTTGTAGGGATACAACTTCATTCTTTTGCAGGTGTATATACAGTTTTTCCAGCACCATTTTTGGAAGAGACTATTATTTCCCTGTTTAATGTATTTTGCACTCTTGTAAAAAATGAGTTGACCACAGATGTGTGGTTTCATTTCTGGACTCTCAATTCTATTCTATCTGTCTCTATCTCTATCTTTATGCCTGTACGACACTGTATTGATTACTCTGATTTTGTAATAAGTTAGGAGATCAGGAAGTGTGAAACTTCCAATTCTGTTCTTCTTTTTCAAGATTGATTGCTCCTTGCAATTCCATGTGAATTTAAGGATCACCTTTTCCATTTCTGCAAAAAAGGCTGCTGGTATTTTTATAGGGATTGGGTTGAATCTGTAGATTGCTTTAGATAGTATTGACATTGCAACAATATTAAGTCTTCTAGTCCCTGAACATGGATATCTTGCCATTTATTTAGGTCTTCTTTGATTTCTTTCAGCAGTGTTTTGAAGTTCCCAGTGTACAAATCTTCCACTTCCTTGGTTACATTTGTTCCTAGATATTTTAAGATTTTAGATGCTATTGTGAATTGAGTTGTTTTCTTGATTTCCTTTATTGATTGTTCCTTCTTGATATATAGAAAAATAACTAAAATCTGTTTTCAATTCCTTACAAATTAAGTCTCCTAGCTATTTTGCTGTTTCCCTTTGAAAACAAATGGTTTACATTTAGTGGAAGGCATACGTATGCTTGAAATTTATTTAGTGATATTTTACTTTTTTATGTCTTTTTACAGAGATTACAAGATTTATGACTTCATAAATTGAAATACCTTTTAGTGTTATAATAAATGCTTGTTTAAAGAACAATTTTATAAAAGATTGTTCATTCATTCCAATACCATAAAGCCCTTACTTAGTTACTCTTTAAGTACTCATGATACAGTGGGAAGCAAAACAGATAAAACTTCCTCCCATATGGATTTTTCATTCTAGTAGTGGAGACAGACAATAAATAAGTCAAATATATGGTCAATTAATGGTAATAGGATGGAGAATGATAGTAAAGACAAGGGGAGGGTACTGGGTTGGGAGGATTAAAACAAATTTTATTGTGGTAACATATATCATACAATTTATCATTTTAACCAGTTTTGAGTATACAATTTAGTGGCATTAGTTACATTGCTACCATTGCACCTTCTATAACCAAAACTTTTTCATCACCCCAAACAGAAACTCTGTATCCATTCAGCAATAACTCCCATTGTTCCTCCTCCAGGGAGGAGAGATTTTTCCATTTTATATAGAACAATACTTAGAGCATCTCTAATATGATATTTGAACTCTTGACATGAAGGAAATTTGGGAGTAAGCCATGTGGATTCTGAGGCTTGTTTTAGGAATAACATGGAGGCCATTGTGGCTGGAGCAGATTGAGTGAGGGAGAGAGTGCTCGGAGAGGTAGGGGGAGCTGGAACAGATAGGACCAAGTGGGCTGTCCTATGGTTCTTGGCTTTTATGTGAGGAAGATGGGAAGCTATAGGTGTGTTTTGGCAAAGGACATCTTGCCCTAATTTACATTTTAAAACAATCACTGTGGCTGCATGGCAATAAATTAGAGGGCAGAAATAAGGAGACCAAGAAGGCTGGAGACTGCTGTAATCAATGGCTTGCATAGGGTGGTATGGTGAAATCAGTGAGAAGTGAATGGATTTGGGATATAATTTAAAGAGACATAACAAGATTTGCAGATGATTTGGGATTTGAGTGAAAGCAAGAGAAAGAAGAATCAAGGATGACTTCAAAGTTTTTGGGCTGAGCAACTGGAAGGCCCTTTACTGAGAGACAACAGGAGGAGCAGCTGTTGGGAGAGGGTTGGAAATCAGGACTTTAGCTTTGAATGTGTTGAGATTGAGCTGCCTATTAAACAACTTCATTTGAATGCTTATGTTAATATTATAGAATACATCATTGATCTTTAAACATTTTACTGAAAATTTTCATATTTAAGAAAGTCTTCATTGTGATATTTGCAAAGAAGTATAAAAAACATAGCTTAAGAATAATAATGAACAGTCATGTACTTAACAACCAAGTTAAGCAATAGAATATTATCAGTACCTTAGAAGTCACCTGTGTGCCTTTTCCCATTTTCATTGTACTCTGCCCTAGAGGTAACCACTATTCTAATTTTTTTCATTATTTCGATGCTTTTCTCTACAGGTTTTTTGTTTTTTTGTTTTTTTTTGTATTTGTTTTAGGAGGTACTGGGGACCTCATACATGGGAAGCAACCACTGAGCTACATCCGCTCCCCAGTGAGAGTTGTTTTTTTCATTTTTTTTTTTTGTTTGTTTTTAGGAGGTACTCGGGATCAAAGCTGCAATCTCGTACATGGGAAGCAGGCGCTCAACCACTTGAGCTACATCTGTTCCCCTTTGCTTTATAGTTTTATCATATCTCTATGTCTAAACAATATATTGTTTAGTTTAGCCTATTTTGAACTTAATATAAATAGAATCATACCTAATGTATTGTTTAATTACTGCTTCATTTACTCAAATTGTATTTTGAGATTCTTTTCTGTAGATGAGGTTATCAATAGTTCATTTACTTTCACTACTGTGTAGTGTAGTTCACTGTGTGACTATTCCACAATTTAATGATCCATTCTGGCTGTTAATGGACCTGTGGGTTATTTCGACACTTGATATTGGTTAAAATATATCCTAATCTCATGGCTAAGAAATGGTATCTCAATGGGATTTTAATGTGTATTTCCCTGATTATAAGTAGGGTGGGTTAAACAACCTTTCATATTTTTACAGAACATTTTCTGTTGGATTTTTTGCTTATTTATTGATTTGAGTTATCTATTTTTAAAATTTTAATTTTTAAACTAAATTTTTTAACATTTCATTAGAAAATTTTCAAATATACTGAAAAATTGAAAGAATTTGATACTGAATATTCCTGTATCTATCACCTAAAGTCTACAATTAACATTTTACTATATTTGCTTTACCATATAGTTATCATCCCTCTATCCATGCATTAATCCATCTTATTATTTTATGCACTTCAAAGTAAGTTACAGGCTTCAGTACACTTCCTGCTAAATACTTCAGCATGTACATTATTAACTATAGATAAGTATTTAGGTCTTTTGTTCTTTTGAGATAAAAGATATACATGTAATAAAATGCACAGATTATAAGTGTATCATTTGAGTTTTGACTAATGCTTACACCCGTGTAAATCAACCCCCATCAAGTAATTAAAATAATTTAATATATATATTCACATACCTCAAATCCAAACAATAAAAAAAATACAGTAAAATATCTTATATCTTGTTTCCATTCTTATCCTCTTCTCTAGATGACCCTTACTCTAGCCTTGGCTTCCAACTGTTAACTATTTTTATTAATTTCTTCTTTTATATCTTTCCAGACTTTCTTTATACAGTGCAAATATGTATTCTTATTCCCCCTTGCCCTTTTATACAAAGAGCATACTACATACACTGTTGTGAACCTTGCTTTATTCTCTTAACTTTATATTGAAGCTCTTTGTATAACTAAATAGAGAATTGGTTCTTATTTTTTACAGTGCATACTTTTTCATTATATTTTTTAACCAGTTTCTTATTGATGGATATTTGGGTTGTTTCTAATTTTTTGTTTCTACAAATAATGCTTAATAACCTTCCACATAAATGTTTCCCACATGTACTAGCAGATTTATAGGATAAATTACTAGAAGTGGGATTGTTTTGTAAAAGGATGCATGCATTTCAATTATTTTAGATATTGTTAATAGAAGATATAATGGTTTATATTTCCACGAGGAGAATATGAGGATAACTTATCTTAGAGCTTTATGATGAGAGTATGTTACACTTTCCACCTCTCTTACTGGGGAGAAATTTTTTTTTCAGTATGGTTTTAATTTGCAAGTCTATGATGAGTAAGGTTGACCACCTTTTCTTATTGATTAAGGGCAATTTATATTTCTCTTTCTGTGAACTATATATTCATATCTTTTTTCTATTTTTTTAGTTGGTTTGCTCGTCTTTTTGTCTTACTGATTTCTTCTTCATGTTAGATAAACTCTTTCAGTGATATGACATGCAAATGTTCCCTACTTCCCATCCCGTTTGTCATTTGACTTTTTTTTATTATTATTATATATCTCCCCCTTTCTGCTTGTTCTTGCTGTGTTCATTTTTGCGTTCTTCTGTGTCTGCTTGTCTCCCCCCCATTGCGGCGACCCGCCGAGTCAGCTTACCGCATGGCAGCCTTGCCTGCTCGCGGGCGGCTTTGCCCTGCCCACGGCGGCTTG
>PVKH010026907.1:0-13128 GCA_004027955.1 Chaetophractus vellerosus
CTCTCTGCTGCCTCTTATCTAGCCTTCCATACTTGAGACCACCCCCACCGAGGGGCGGGGCTCAACGTCTCACTGACGTGGCAATCAACGCCCCACTCACAACTCAATCATGCCCAGATGAACAGATGAGCCCACAAACACAATCCAATTTATATTTTTGGAATTCACAATCAATTCAAACTCAAACCACCACACCCACCAAGAATTTTATTTCTTGCAAGACTTTCTTTCAAAAATGAGGGAAAGATTAAGACATTCCCAGATAAACAATAGCTGAGGGCATTCATCACCACTAGACCTGTCCTACAAGCAATGCTAAAGGCAGTTTTTCAGACTAAAAAGAAAGGACATTAGACATCATACTTAAGGGTGGAAAACTGGAAGCCTTCCCTCTAAGATCTGGAACAAGGATGACCATTGACACCACTGTTATTCAACATTGTACTGGAAGTTCTAGACAGAGCAATTAGGCAACAGAAAGAAATAAAAGGAAGAAGTAAAACTTTCCCTATTTGCTGATGACATTGTCCTTATACAGAAAATCCTGAAAAATCCACAACAAAGCTCCTAGAGCTAATAAATGAATTCAGCGAAGCGGTATGGTACAAACTCAACACCCCAAAATCAGTAGTATTTCTATACACAAGCAGTAACAATCAGAAGAAGAAACCAAGAAAAAAATTTTCCATTTACAATAGCAACTACAGGAATCAAATATCTAGGAATATATATAACTGTCTTAGTTTGCCAAAGGCTGCAGATGCAAAGTACCAAAAATGGGTTGGCTTTTATAATGGGGAATTTATTTATTTAGGGAAAAGCTTACAGTTACAATGCTGTGAAATGTCCAAATCAAGGCACCATCAGAGATGCTTTCTCACCAAAGTCAGCTACTGTTGATCCTGGCATGGTAGAACAAGATGGCAGGCAATCCCTGCTGAGGTCTCTGCCTTTCCTTCCGGAATCTACCATCTCCTGGAGCTCAGCTATGGGCAACCAGGCATAGGGCTTGCCTCTTCCTGGGCCACCTCTCTCAGTATCAGCTGCTCTGCTTTCTTCCTGAGTTCAGCTGTGAGCTATTAGGCACATGGCTCATCTCTTCTGCCTGGGCTCACCTCTTCAAACTTGAGTTGCTCTGTGGGTCCAGCCTCTTGGGGTTTTGAGCTTAAGCTTTGGCTGCTAACGATCCTCAAGTCCTCCTTTCACATTGCAGGGTCAAAAATGGCAGAGCTCCCTTTTCCTGTGTGTCTCTCTTTCTGTGTCTCTCTTTATATCAGACCCAGCAAGAGGGCAGAGACTCAAACTGAGTCATGCCTCACTGATGTGGTCAAATCAAAAGGATCACATACCCACAGGAATGGATTAGTTCAAAAAATATAACCTTTTTCTGGGATTCACAAAATGCAATCCGTCACACTAACTGAGGATGTAAAGGACTTATACACAGAAAACTATAAAACATTCCTAAAATAAATCAAAGAAGACTTATCTGTGTTCACGGATTGAAAGACTAAATATTGTTAAGATGCCAATCCTACTCAAAGCAATCTATAGATTCAATGCAATCCCAATCAAAATGCCAACAACCTTCTTTGCAGAAATGGAAAAGCCAATCATCAAATTTATATGGAAAGGTAAGGGGCCCAAATAGCCAAAGCCATCTTGAAAAAGACAAATGAAGTTGGAGGACCCACAGTTCCCAATCTTAGATCTTATTACAAAGCCACAGTCATCAAACAGCAAGGTATTGGTACAAGGATAGTCATATAGACCAAAGGAATAGAATTAAGATTTCAGAAATCAACCCTTACATTTTGGCCAACTGATTTTTTTGACAAGGGAGCAAAGACCACTCAATTGGGAAAGAATGGTCTCTTCAACAAATGGTTCTGAGAAAACTGGATCTCCATTTGAGAAAGATTGAAGGTGGACTCCTACCCTACCTCACACCATAAACAGAAATCAACTCAAAATGGACCAAAGTCCTAAATATAAGAACCAGAACAATAAAACTCCTAGACAAAAACGTAGGGAAACATCTTCAGTATCTTGTATTAGGCAATGGTTTCTAAGACTTTATACCCAAAGCAGAAGCAACAAAAGAAATAGATACATGGGACCTTATCAAAATTTAAAACCTTTGGGCGTCAAAGGACTTCATCATGAAAGTAAAATGACAACCTATAAAATGGGAGAAAATATTTGGAACCAACGTATCCCATAAGGGTTTAATATCCAGAATATGTAAAGAAATCTCTTCAACTCAACAACAAAAAGACAAACAACCCAATTTAAAAATGGGCAAAATATTTGAATAGCCATTTCTCCAAAGAAGATATACAAATGGCCAAAAAGCACATGAAAAAATGCTCAACAACTTCAGTCATCAAGGAAATGTAAATCAAAAACACAATGAGATACCATTTCATATGCACTAGTATGGCTATTATTTTAAAAAAATGAAAATTGCAAGTGTTGGAGAGGATGTGGAGAAATAGGAACACTCATTTATTGCTGGTGGCAATGTAAAATGGTATAGCCACTGTGGAAGACAGTTTGGCAGTTTCTCAGATATTTAAGTATAGGATTATCATATGATTCGGCAAACCCACTTCTAGATACATACCCAAGAGAATTGAAAACAAGGACTAGAACAGATATTTGCATACTGATGTCCATAGTGGCATCATTTGCAATTGCCAAAAGATGGAAGAAACCCAAGTGTCCAGCAACTGATGAATGGATAAATAAAATGTGGTACATACATTCAATGGAATAGTATTTAGCCCTAAAAAGGAATGAAGTTCTGATACATTCAACCACATGGATGAACCCTGAAGACATCATGTTGAGTGAAATAAGCCAGACACAAATGGGCCAGTATTGTATGATCTCACTGATAGGAAATAATTAGAAAAAGCAAACTCATAAGAGTCAGAATCTAGAATACAGTACCAGGGGACAAGGTTGGGGTAGGCAATTGTGAGTTAAGGCTTAAAATATTCAGCGTTTCTATTTGGGACAATGGAAAATTTGGTAATGGATGGTGGTGATGGCAGCACAACATTGTGAACATAATTAACAGCATGGAATTATATATTTGAATGTGGCTAAAAGGGAAAATGTTAGGTGTTGTCTACATGTTACGGAGAATAAAATAAAATTTAAAAATCCATGGAACCACACAATACAAATAGTGAAACCTAGGTTAAACCATGGATTATAGTTAATATTACAATTATAAAAATGTGCTTTCATTAATTGTAACAAATATACCACACCAGTGCAAGGTGTTAATAATAGGGTGGCATATGGGAACCCTATATTTTATGCTTTTTATGTAAACCTACAACTTCACTAATTAAAAAAAAACATAACAAAAAACATAGAGCTAAATGTGGCCTTAGAGATCAGCTGGTCTACCTCATCTTAGAGATGGGAAAACTGAGGAGCAGAGTTCCCTGGGCAGGGTTCTGAGCATAGTAAATATATCAAATAAGTGAAACCATACAATATAAAAGTCTATTTATTGATCTCTTTCTTTTACACCAATAATGCTTATTGGTTTTCATGGTACATGCATTTGGGATTCATCAGAATGAATTCTTAACGAATTTCCAAACACAGAAATTACAGCAGGATAACAGAACCAAATCATCCTACCATTTCTCAGAGGCCTTCTGCTCTGGAGGGTCCTAGCACTGTGGTGGAATCACATGTGCCTGTCTGGAAGATCAATGATAGATGAGTGTGTGGACACCTCACCTCTATTGTTTGAGGGCCTACTTTGCACTAGGCTGTGGTGATTCATTTTACGTGTCAACTTGGCAAGGTTATGGGTATTTGATCAAATATTGGTCTAGATGTTGCTATGAAAATATTTTGTGGATGTGATTGGCATCTACAATTAATTGACTTTAAGTAAAGCAGATCACCCTCAATAATGTGATCCTATCAGTTGAAGACTTTAAGAGCAAAAACTGAGGTTTCCCAGAGAAGAAGAAATTCTGCCTCAAGACCACTGCATCAACTCCTCTCTGAGTTTCCAGACTGCCAGCTTCCCCAATGGATTTCACACTCAAGACTGCAATGTCAACTCTTGCTTGAATTTCCAGCCTGCTGTCCTGTCCTACAAATTTTAGACTTACCAGTCCCCATGATCACATGAGCCACATGAGCCAATTCCTTCTACGTGTATATATATATATATATATATATATATATATATATATATATATATATATATAGGTTCTCTTTCTCTGGAGAGCCCTGACTGATATACAGGCCCCAAGCTAGGTCCATTACAAATGTTTCATTTAATCCTCACAATAGCCCTGAGGTCAGTTTTATAATTCCTACTGCATTTATTACGAAACAGAAACCCAAAGAGTTTCACACATTTATCGAGTGGAAGAGAGCAAATGCCAGTCCAATTCTATTTGGCTCTAAGGTGCATGCTCTTTCCACTTGACCACTCTCCATGCTGAGCTAGAATCAACACTGGCCACAGCAGTTTCATTCCAGGGAACTTTCTCAGTATTTCTGTTTTTCTGTCCAACTCAGAGTTAGCCTCGAGCTTTCCTGCTAGAGGAGCCCAAATGATGGCTCATACTGCCTGTACTGGAAGGGTTTGTTCTCCTTGACCATCAAATCGGTCCAAAGGCATTACTGGGCCTGCTTGCTTTACTTTGCAAGACCACTACTTTTCTCCCCTATTCTTCAGTAATAATATTTCAGCTAGGTACATGGCTCCAGCTAAAGATTACATTTCCCAGAGTCCCTTGTATCTTGGTGCAGCCATGTGACTAAGCTCTGGCCAACATGATGTGTATCAAGTAGGAGTTTTATCCTTAGAGGAAGGAAAAGTGCTTCTCCCTGCTTTTGGAATGCAGCATGATGGTGGGAACCACCTCAGACTATGAGACAGAAGCTGTGGGGTGAGGACAACAGAGCAACAAGGTAGAAAGAGCCTGGGTCCCTGATGCTATGGAACTACTATTCCAGCCCTAAACTGAGAGAAAATTGAATCTCTTTCATGTTGCAGCTACTATTATTTTCATTCTCTTTAACAGTAGCAAACTTATCCTAACTAATATAGCTACCCAAGACAATGTGGGGGTGGGATGGGTGTGGTCAGCTGAATAATGGACTTCCAAAGATGCCCAGGTTCTAATCCCTAAACCTGTGAAAATATTACATGGTAAAAAGGATTTTGCAGATGTGATTAAATTAAGGATCTTGAGCTGGGGAGATTATCTGGGCTTCTTCAGGTGGGCTCAATATAATCTCAAGGGTCCTAATGAGAGGGAGGCAGGAGGGTCACATATATAGTGAGAAGGTGATGTGACAATGGAAGCACAGGGAAGGAGAATCTGAGAGAGAAGATGCTATGCCACTGGCTTTGAAGATGGGGGAATGGGCCAGGAGCCAAGAAGTGCAGGAAGCCTCTAGAAGCTGGAGTCTCAAGAAGGAGACTCCTTGACTTTAGCCCAGTGAGAATGATTTTGGACTTCTTACCTCCAGAACTATAAGATAATACATTTGTGTTGTTTTAAGCCGCTGAGTTGTGGCAACTTATTACGTCAGGAGTAGGAAGAAAATACAAGGGGAGATCCAGGCAAGAGGAGAATCCACTGGGTGAAGGAAACAGTCTGCCCAGGTGAGCAATTCTCACCCAGGGATCTTCTCCCACCCTTCGTGCTCATCTGAGAAGTCTCATCTGAGAAGCCTTCTGGCTCACACCAGGCAACCAGCTCCCGCGCTGATCTGGGCAGAGAAACTACATATTGGGACAGGAAGAGGAGGCCGCCCAGAGGAGGTAATCATAGCTCCATCCTCTCCAGGACATCTTAGTCTCATTCCCCCCAGTGGGAGTTGCCTGATCTTTGTCATCTCTCTCCAGGATGGCTGCAGCAGCCTCCCGATTGGTCTCCCCAAGGCCCATTCTTACTCCTCTCTAGTGCCACCTGTGAGCCAATGGTTTCTTCAAAACGCAAGTCTGATCATGTCATCTTCCTGCTAAACATTCCATCCCTGGCAAACTTCGCAGGACTGGGAGGCCCTGCGTGACCTCACCCCTCTCACAAACTGCCCCAGCCCCCCTGCCAGCCCTCTTTGCCCCCAGCCACGCTGTTTTTTGTTATTGTTTTTATTGTTCTTTATTCAAAAGAGCCATGTTCCCTCCCAGCACAGGCACTTTGCATGTGTCTTTCCCTTGGCCTGGAACATCCCTCCACCTTTCCCCTTTTGCTTATAACTCCTACTCAATGTCAGTCTCTTGCACTGGAACGTAAGCTCCCTGAGGGCAGGGCCCGGGTCTGCTTTGGTTCATGGTCTCATCCCTGCACCTCCTGCAGTGCTTGTTCAATAATGATCAGATGAATTGGTGAATTCAGGGTAGCCCTTACATTCTGATTTTATGGAACCAATCTGAAAGCCACTCAGGCCACCAGTGCCCAAGCTATGCAGAGTCTTTTCCAAAAATCTGATTCCTCAAGACTTTTGCCTCCCATGTGAAGGAGCATTTAACTAGAAACAGTAACCCTGCAGGATATATTCTTTGTAAAAGGAAACAGCCTGGATCCAGCAACTCAACTGGAAGCTGCTTTGGGTCCTTGGTCCGTCTTCTTCATCACAATCTACATGTTCAGGGAAATGATCATCCTTTCCACCTCCCCCCCCCCTTCCAAAAAAGAGGGAGAAAGAAACAAAAACCCAATTCACGAACAAACAAGCTGTAAAATAAAACCGCTCCAGACTTCTGATGTCAGCTCTTCAAACCTTTCATTATCCAGATGGGAAAACAGGTGCCCTAGAGGGGCAAGGGGGCTCCGAGAGCCAGGACTTGGTCCCAGGCCTCCAGCTCAATCTCATGATGCCCAAAGTGGGGCATTTCACAGAAGGAGCAGCCACCCTCCTGCAAATGGGCCCTGGTGGAGGAGCAGTCCCAGGCCCCATCCTGGTGCTTGATGAAACTCAGGAAAACCTGTGTGGCACCTCGACGGCCCTAGCTCAGTGCTTCTCAAACTTCATGTGCACAGGAATTGTTTGGGGAGCTTATCAAAATGCAGATTCTGTCTCAGAAAGTCAGGGGTGGGGCCTGAGATTCTGCATTTCTAGCAGCTCTCAGGAGAGGCTGAAGCTGCCGCCCCAGACCTCACTTTGAGTGGTAAGTGTCAGCTCAGGGGCCAGAAACCTTTTCCTGTGAAGGGCCAGAGAGTTAATACCATAGGCTTTGTGGGCCAAGAGGAAAATCGAGACTATCATGTAGGTACTTACATAACAAAAGAGAAAACGTATTTCCAAAAACAATTTTATTGATGAAATTCAAAATAAAACAATATGAACTGGATACCATTTTTTTGGTAATATGGGTCTACTCATGGGATGACGGAGATTTGTTCTTGGGGAGGGAGAACATTTAACTGGGGTTCAAAGTTAGTGCTCCTTAGCATGAAACCGATTGCATGTGTTATCTGTAAAAACCCGTCAGAGTGAGGGCTGTGCACACACACAAACAGGCAGCAGGCTGGACGTGGCCCTGCTGTCGCTCAGTGGTTTTCCACCTCAGCTTTATTAGAGTGCCAGGGGAGATTTTCTTTTCCCTCGCCAATGCTCAGACAAAGGATGGAAATCTAGTGGCCTGGCTACATAGGGAGGTTTATCGCAGGTCATCTCCCACGACTTCTCATGCCTCAGTTTATCTAAGAAGCTCAGGGCGAGGACACACACTGGAAACAAAGGTCCTGTTTTTACTTCTGAATTAAGTTTCGCTTTGTGGGCTGCACAGCACTTTCTGGTGCTGATGCTTTCCTTCATCCAGTGGCAACCTCTCTAGGGCTGGTTCTCTTCATTGCTTTTACAATGGAGCACACCTACAAAGCGGGCCGTGGAGCTGTGGTCGGCCTTATTAGTTTTTATACCCGATTAACTGTGAATTGACCTGCGTGATCCTAGGCAGGCCTCAGAGGCCTGGTGCTCACAGGCCACAGAGAGGGCAGCAGGGGTCACTCGGGGTCAAGGCTCAGAGTTCTCCAGAGGCACCTCTTTCCTTTCTGGGCCATCAGTCACACTTTTTCTGCTCATTTCCTGCATCTCCCGAGAGTCCCCTTCATCTCTGCTCGCCTTCCTCATGTTGGCCAAGGCTGGGTAGAGGCCATTCCTCTGGTCCAGCCTCTGCTATAACGAGAGGGAAGGCATTCCCAGCCCAGCACTGAGCTGGCGAGGAATCCCTTCCCTCCTGTTCCACAAGCAATCGGTCCAGAAGACAAAACCTGGATCTGGCATGCTCCCAGGTCTACCTGCTCCTTCATTCATCTCCACGTTTGATCACTCAGCAAAGCTCCCGGAGAACCTGGCATGACACGGGACACAGGGAATCGGGGACTTCCCCTCCTGAGGCTCTGTGTCCCCAGTGGAAAACGGGATGGGACGATTCAACTTACTTCAGCATGGTGCTGTGAACGAGCTGCCGCGTAGGAAAGCTACGACCTGGGGGCCCGCCTCAGAGCAGGGCCTCAGACACTCGGGACAGAAAGTGGCTGAGACAGATGGGCGAGCTGTGGGGCCCAGGCCACTTGGCTGGCTCCTCTCCAGCCTGGCCCTGCCCTGGCAAGACAGCAATGGCACCCATGGGGCACCAGGGCCTGATCCCCCAGACCTGGGGGCACATCCATGTCCCCTCAGAAACATACTAAGCTGCAGCTTCCAGGTCCCAGACCCAGAGCTTGTGATTCAGAGGTTTGAGATGCAGCTCAGGAAATGTGATTTTAACAACCTCCCAGTGGCTCCCTGGGGGAAGCAATGCCCCCAAGAAAGCCGACTGTTGGGACAGATGCTTTCAAAGAGAGGTGGCATCACAGGGCTGGCCACAACCTAAGAGTGACTACTTGGCTTGTGTTTGTTTTATGTCCACTAGATCTTGAGTTACAGAGAAAATCATCGTAAGCAGGTTTTCAACATGGAGAATGTAGATTCTACCTTTATACCCAGTGCCCCCTTTGCCAGCATTTGTTATCTAATACTATATACTATGCTGTCGGGGCACCTAAAGTGAGAAACACACATCCTGGGAACTGAAACACAACAAGCATTTCTCAGCCAGCAATGAAGCTTAGGCTTTGTCTTCACAAAACAGATCCAATGTAAAAGTGTAGTTTTCTATTCTTTGGCCAAGTTTTTAATCAACAAATCTGAAGTGATCTCGCCTAGCACTGGCCGAGTGGTTTGTGAAGTGTGCTGGCTGAGTTCAGAGGATAATGTGAATACAGTTCGCACAGACGATTCTCACTACCAGGGGTGATATTCCTGAAAAAGGTGCTGCAAGTCCATGTGATGGAAAAGGAATCTGATTTCCCCATAGATACATTGCTATTCTATGGGATTATGTGCTTGGGAATTCACTGTGGAAGGACCCACGGGCTAAAAGAACAGTAGGGGTGAAGGCTTGGGAGTGTAAACAGTGAAGAAGGTGTTTTCCAGAAGTGTGAATGGTCTGGGGTTGCAGATGATTTTGGCTCCCTTTTTCTCCCACTGAGGAATCCCAGGCCATTCCCTCATTCCCTGCATTTAAGCTTATGAGGCACTCTAGCTTCTGCCCCTAAAAGGTCCCTTGACTCTCTCTCTTCGTGTCCACTGCACCTGCCATAGTTCCAGCTCTCAGGATCTCTTGATTAGACTTGCAGCCAACTTCCATCTGGTCTTCCTGTCACCATTCTCTTCTTACAGAACTCCTTACAGAAAATATTAGTTCTTGCAGACTATATCTTATTTGTCTTGACATAAATCATCCCTTAGCAGAATATCCTAGATCATGTTAGATGTGCAAAGGGACAGAGACTGCTAGTGCCCCCAGAGGTTCTATCTCGTCTCCCTTGCAGTCAGATAGGGACATGCAACTGAAGTCTAGCCAACCAAGTGTGAGCAGAACCACATGCCACTAAGATGCAGGGGCTTGTAGGTGAGCAACCAGCCTTCTCCAAGCTCCCTTTCTTCTCTGGTAGGACCTGATGATGCAGGTGACGACGGGGCCGCCTGATGGAAGAACAGCAGTTCTCAGCAGAAATACCTGCCTGAACTCTCAGTGAGGCGGAAATACTCTTGTCTTTAAGCCAGTGTATTATGAGGGTCTATTTGTTATAAAAACTTAGCCTGCCCTAACCAAACTTTCATTGCACTAAGTTGAATAAAAATAGTTAACATTTCATAATAGACATTTATTTAGTATTTATTATTTGCCAGGCACGCCTCTGAGCACTTTACCCACATCATTCTTACTCAATCTTCACAACAGCCCTGAGTTGGGTGCCATTATCATCTCGACTTTACAGAAGAGGAAACCAAATCACAGAGAGATTAAGGAACTAGCCCAAAGTTACACAGTGTGGTGGACGCCCAAACATCTGGCTCCAGAGCATTTATTTAGGGCCAGGCTTTGGTCTAGACATTGCAGAAATGCCAACATGGGCAACGCATTATGTGCATGAACTCGCAGTTGAGTAGAACATGTTACAGCCTTTTACTTGCTTTTTCACAATTCTTGCCTTATTTTATCTCATTAAAGCGGAAGCTGAAGGAATCCTCTGATTCTGAGCAGGCTTATTGACTTAAGGGATTATTCTGATAACCATCATTGATGAGGAAAATTTGGAAAACACTCAGGATCACATAATCTTTTTGAGAAATTAATTCTAGTTTTATCCCTTTTTCTCATTGCAGTTTCCCTAAATACACTACAGACTAATAACCAAATGTCTGTTTAATGATAGTTACCATTAGAACGAATGACTTTACCCTGTGTCCAGTAGGCATACATGTCTTAAAAATGGTCAAGTCAACTTTTGTTTCCTTAGCTCTTGTTCCTTCACCTTTAATTTCTTAGCTCTTGTTGCGTCACCGTGTCAAAAACTACAAAGTGCTGGCTTGAATGGAGGCTGAACTCAAAGCCACTTAGCACTGCCTTTGATTCCAAAACTGAAGATAAAAATCCAGTTGGTCACAAGTTCTGCTTTAGAATAGAAAGCATGCCTATAAAGTGAGTCACTGTTATGGTTTGAATGGGGTCCCCCCAAAAGAAATGCTCAGGCCCTAACCCCAGTCTGTGAGTGTGATCTCATTTGGGAATAGGATTTTTGAGGATGCTATTAGTTAAGATGAGTCAAACTGGGTGGGTTCTAATCCAATATGACTGATGACATTATGAGCAGATGAAATTTGGACACAGTTGGGAAGAGAGAGTGTGTGTATGCATGTGATAGAGGCAGAAATTGAGTTATGCTGCCACAAGCCAAAGAACATCATGGATTGCCAGACCCGTTAGAAGCCAAGGGAGAGGTGTGGAGTGGACTCACCTCTTAAGAGGCAGCGTGGTCCTGCTGACACCTTGATTTTGGACTTCTGGCCTTAGAACTGTGAGACAACGAGCTTCTGTTGTTTAAGCCACCTAGTCTGTGGCACTTTGTTACAGCAGCCCTGGCAAACTCAGACAGTCCCTTTGTCCTGATTTTCCTCCTGCTTGGCTGGTTCTCCCTGGCTCTTTCTCCTCCTCTGCTGGTGTCCATAAGGGCCTCTCTTTATCCACACTGTCTCCCTTGAGAAACATCATCTATCTATCCCCAAGGCTTTAAATACAACATATAAGTTGAGGTTCTCAAAGGCCTCCAGGGACAGCCAGCAAGGAAATGAGGCCCTCAATCTTATAACCACAGGGAACTGAATTCTGCCAACAACTATGTGAGCTTGGAAGCAAATTCCTTCCCTTACAAGCCTCAGATGAGACCACAGCCCTGGCCAGCACGTTGAGGGCAGCTTTGTGAAAGACCTTGAGGCAGAGGCACTGGGCTATCTCCAGAAACTGGGAGGTAATAGATGTGCGCTGTCTTTAGCCACTAGGTTTTGGTATATTGTTATACAGCAATAGATAATTACTGTACCGTTTTCATTCCTGCCACTCTTCCCCAGCTCCCTTAATCCCTTCTCTACATAGTAGCTGTTTTCTAGCTAAAGAATATCACCATCCCCCAGGTGAAAACATTTGAATGGCTTCTGAATGGCCCTGACCATTGGTCCCTGTTCTTCTATAGTCTGAACTCCCTGCTCGTGTCACAACACACCTTGCTCACCACCTGCAGTCCACAGTTTTCTGGCTCAGGAACCTCAAGGATGCCGTTTTCTTGTCTAGAAGGCCTTTCCTCCCCAGCTGCTCTTCAGATCTGGCTCCTTCTTTTCTTTGAGGTCTCCTCTGGAATTCACCACCTCTGGGTTAGTAGGTTCTCAGCCCTCTAGTTTCTTTATAGCTCATATTACAATTTGTGACTGGTATTACTCTGTGCCCCATCTCACCTCACTAGAACGTAAGCCCTATGAGGGCAGACAATACAATCATTTCATGCAGCACTATGATCTCAACACCTGGTATACACAAGGTAGATATTCAATAAATATTTGCTGAATGAATTGAATTTTCAATCGAATCTACCAGAATGTATATGTTCAAATCAACATTTGTCATAATTTCCTGCCAGTCTCACTACTCTGCAGTCAGAGAAGATATTTCTGGGCCAAATACTTGCTTCCTTCTTTCCCTGCCCTCCCAATGCATCCTTTGGGCACTGTTCATATATCCTAGGATGAAGGCTCTGGAGAGAAAGGTTGGAAGAGAAAAAGAAATGAAGTCAGGGTTCAGTGGGGCTCTGGAAGCCGCAGACCAGGGAAACAGAGCCTGAGGTGCTTAGGAAAGCAGCTGGGGCACTGATTTGCAAAGGGCAGCCACCCCGGACCCAGTGCCTCTGTGTCTTGCAGGGTAACTGAACCCGGTCACTGAGAGCTGCTCTCCGCAAAGTCACCAGAAGGGAGGGGCCGTGTGCATGCGTGAGTGCGTGCATGTGAGTGTGAGTAATATGTATAATAGGTGTCACAAAATACACCGCATTGCAACTCCAATGCTACAACGCAATGGACTCAACCAGGACACCTAGTTGGGAGTTGATGATGGACGACGGCTATGCAGGGGAATCCAGAGAGCCTGCAGCTGCAGGCAGGATAATCCCTTCCATCGTACCCATGTGATATGAGCCCCCTCTCACTTGATGGTGGAGGGGACATCACCATCCCAGTCTCCTTGGGATTGGG
>PVKH010026908.1:0-13096 GCA_004027955.1 Chaetophractus vellerosus
GGGCTTGGCGCGGCTCTGCGCTGCGGAGCGGGAGAGCCGCGGGGCCACCAAGGTAAGTGAGGGGCCCCGGCTCTCCTCTTCTCTCCTCTCCTCTGCCAGGCTGCACAACTGGGTGGCTGGGGAGGGGCGCCTCTTCTCTCTGCGGCCCGATGGCAAAGGGAGACACCCCCGGCTTGGGAATGGGGGGAGGAGAAGGCCACGCACTCTTTGGGGGCGCCTCCCGCCCCCAGCCGATCTGCGCGCGAGCGGAGAGGGAGTTAGAGCCCGAGGCCAGCGTGCGCGCGCGGGGGTGTACCCGTGGCCGTGGCCGCGACCACACGTGAGTCGAGGGCAGCAGCTCAGCCAACGCTGAAGGTGCACTGGGCCAGAGCCCCAAGGCCTGTGGCGCAAGCCCAAGTCTGGATGCTTAGTAACAGGCGTTGAGGACCTGCGAGACCTTCTCGCGGGCGCAGACCGCGGCTGACAGCGAAGGAAACTAACATCCAACGGCTGTGGCCCAGGGAAACCTCCCACCACACCCCCTCGCCAGGACGTTTCCCGGAGAAAGGTGCTTCTTCTGCAAGACTGTACTAGGTAAGGGAGAACCTTTGTCTCTTCCCGAATGTCCCTCCAGGAATACCAGGAGATCTAGAACTCGGAGACGCGTTCAGGAAATGATCTCAACAGGGTCTTTAAAATGCCGTTTCTGATAAGCTTTTGCGAGCCTGGCACAATTGAGCGAATGGAGAGGCTAAGGCAATAGCTAGTAGTACTCTTAGCCCTAATAAAGACAGCGAAGATTCAGTCGTCAGCCCTCTAAAAAAATTCTTCCTTTCTCCTTTTATTTTTTCCCTCCTCTCCCCTCCCCGCCCTGTCCGACCCCTCTCTCCCCACCCCAATGTTTTTGTCCTCAAGAGTTTGGTACAGGAGAGGACTCTCAGTTAGACCCACCCTCCCCCACCCAATTCCCCATCCAGTTTCAAAATAAGAGTGAATGAATCACCTTCTAAGATCTCACCCGTGCATTTCTTCTGATAAATTGGAGATTAGATCGCCTTTGCACTGCAGGCCGCGGAAATCCAAAAGGGAAACAAATAAAACCAGACCAAAATATCGATTGCAACTTGAGTCAAGATTTCAAGTGGGAATCCGAAACGAGTATTTGTTTATGATAATATGTTTACTTTTCTAAAAAAAAAGTTTGAAAAAATACTGTATCACTGAAGCTTGCATCATCAGCATTCAATGTGATTCACAGAAGCGCTTCAAAAGATGGTTTCTGTTAGAGTTGCAAAAGCACTTCTAATTTTGGTTGCCATAGTAACTGAAGAAGTCGCCTGGCACTGTTGAGACATTGCCTAGCTGGAACTAGGAACTCTTCTTGAGGGCACCACCTCACAGTCCCCTCATGTGGCCTTGGTAATAATAATTGAGCTAATAGAAAGAACACTTGTTTCTTTAAAGTACTAAAGCACAAGGCAGGTGTTTGGGTCTTTAAAATTTTTATCATTTCAGAGTTTGCAATTTGTGCAACAGAGCTTTCCTCTCAGACAAATGAGTAAACACTGCCCTCCAGCAAGTCAAATAGCTCCAAACAGCCCTGCTGTCCCAGCTCTCTTCCCACAGCTTACTGCACTCACAGAGGAGAGGAGAGTATTTGATGTTCCAAGAATCGTTGCCGGGGACCAGATCTCCCTATCCATTTCGTATTTAATTTTGGATCCTAATTAGGTTTCTAATTAGGAGATGGAGGGATGTGGGCTGTGGTGGAGGGAGAGGCTGAGGGGGGAGCTGTGTCTGTTCTCCATGGGCTTGTATTGTGTGCTGTTGGAAATGTGCCTAGTAAAGCCTTCATGGGTTTATTTTTGACTTGACCACTAAGTGGTAACCTTGGAAAAACCTTCAGAGAGGCCTCCTCCTGTGTTAGGAAAAAATGTGGACTGGATATTTAGTTTGAGGTGTGTGCTTTTACTAATAACACAACTACATTTAAAATAAAGACAAGTTTGTATGAAATCTAAATTCCCCAGTAATAGCTACAGATAGGCCATAAAGCCCTTTATGTTCTCGATTTAGCCTGAAGCTTTTCAGTCAAAAAGATTAACTTTGGGGGAGCAGTAGTACCACATCAAAATACTTTAATCAGCAAATGTCTGCATATTTAAGGAACCATAATGCTTTACATATCCACTTTTTCTGAGCTTTGACTCTTATAAATCAATTTTGTACATGTCTATGTGACTGGAAAATTTTAAAGCCCCCAGACTTGGAGTTTTAAAAAAAGAAAAGCAAAGACATTGCCTTAATAGGTTAATGTTTTCAGCCAAACGTTTTGAGAAACTTAAAAATTAAAACATGGGCTAAAATCTAACTTCATTCTTGGAATCTGATTACAGTATTTCTCTAGGGAGTAAAGAGCCATGATTCACTGGCTGATTTTCTTTCACTTGTTGAAAGGACAACCTTTTCAAAATTTGTTTCGTTCTATGTCTTGTCATGTCCTATTGTTATTCTAGAAAAGAGTTCTCTAGCATTGAAGTTATGCGTTTCAATAGAAGAAGAACACATTCAAATTATTTGTGAAGACAGTAGTCTACAATTTGAATTAAGCAGATCACAGTTCTTAAACTACTTTCTCTTAGGAACTTCAAGGGTATCAGCCATTAATATACAGCACCCTGAGGAATATTAGCCAATTTTACAGACGGGCAAGTTACATTCAAAAGGCAAAAGTGGCTTCAGCTAACGACTTGAAAAATTTGGAGATAAAACTCCAAATCACCAGGCCTATCTATGAACATGGGTACCAGATACGATTTAGAGAAATCGCGGTGAGAGGAGAGGCAGGGCGGGAATGGTGGGAAGAGTTAAAGATTAGGGAGGAAAAAACTGGAGGAAAAGAACTTTAAGTGAGGAGGTAACAGATTAAGAGAAAGGGAGTAGAAAACTAGAAAAAGGACTTGAAAGTACTTTTAAGTGAAAGTAGAGTGGAAAGAGAGTTGCACAGAAGAAAAACTAAGTTGGAAAACAGAAAGCCAAAAAGAATCTCCCCGTTCATCTTCCACAGAGAACAATGACATTTTTCCAGAAGCCCCAGGTACGCTGTATTAGTCAGGGGTCTCTAGGAATAAAAGGACTGATATTAGGAAATTTATTTTAAGGAATTGGCTCCTGCAAGTATGGGGGCTGGCAAGTCTGAAATTTGTAGGACAGGTTGGCAGACTGGCAATTCAGACAGAGCTGGTGTTGTACTACCGAGGCATAATTACTTCTCTGGGAAATCTCGGCTTTTGCTCTTCAGACCTTCAACTGTTTGGATGAGGTCTACCCACATTATTGAAGGTGATCTTTACTTCAAAGGCACTGTAGATTTTAATTACATCTACAAAATACCTTTACAGCAACATCTAGACTAGATGTTTGGTCAAACAATTGGGCACCATGGCATAGCCAGGTTGACATATAAAATTAACCTCACGTACCCCATTAGGCAAACTTTGCTGGCTCACTCAGAAGAGCTGGGAGGCCTGAGTGGCAGGCAGAAGTGCATTCTGGCTTCCTGCCTTATATCTTAATTGCATGGGGTAAGGCAGCTTTCCCATTTCCATGTCCTACTAAACTAACTGCTAACTGGACCTGCTGGCTCCTAATCTTTAAAGCCACCAAGAACGCATTCTACATCTCCATATGTTGAGGTCATTTAATTGGGATAATTTAAAGGCACACTTGGTTACATAATTGCAATATTATGAATTAAAGAATCTTAAAGAATTATAACAAAAACAGCAATCCCACTCCCCAGAGACAACCCCTTTCAACTTTTAGCTGTTTAATCACTTAACTACATATTTCCAAATATTTAGCTCATGGGACTTATTCTTGATTATCACTTTTAGATAGACTCTATTGACTTCCTCTTGTCTTGGGTGAGGATTTAACTTTCTTATTACATGCCCCCCAAATTACCTTCCTCCATTTTTGCAATATAGTTTATGAAAGAAAATCAGCCAGAGCACTATTAAGATAACTCTTTATCTGAAAATGCCAGGTATGAAAGTTCTTAGAAAGCTAAGAACCAGTTAGGCTGGGGAGGAGAGCTGAATATTTCACAGAATTTTAGCAGGAGGGGATAGCCAGAGTAGCTGATTTCAGAAAGATCTGGTCATTGATAGTTCTTGGAAGAGGGAGGAAATGTTCTCGCAGATTAGTCATTGTTTGGGCAATTCGGATTCATACAGAGAGATGGGAGAAAGAGTTAGGGACTAAAGCAGGGGAAAAGGACATGCAAGGACCACAGTGGAAAATTCTCAGTCCTTCAGTGCCTCTTACAGGTTATGTTACATTAAATTAATATTCCGTTTACAGTAGTCTAACTTTGTAATTATTGCTCACTGCAGAGCTAAATTGTGAAGTATGATTTATTTCATTTTTGTGCAAGTTTTTGGAGAAAATAATTATTTTTTCAGTTGCTTAATTTTCTAGAAACCTATTGCTAATTATTTCCAAGTATTCCAGTGGGTCTGTAAAACATCTCTCCTTGATATTATCCACACAATGAAATGCATCTGATAATGTTAGTTCCTTCTCCATCCTGCCCCAAGCCTTCCAACATGGAGCCCTCAGTCCTCCTGTTTGAACCGGTTGCTTTCTAGCCTTAATGCACAGCTGGCATTCGGAAATCTCTTGGTTTCCTCTTTGTTCATTTCCTCCTTCATTTTCTGGAGCACCTGCTTTGATAGCTTCTTAAGAAAGGTTATGGAAAGTATGCTTTTGAGAATTTACATGCCCGTAAGTTTCATTATTTTACTCTCACACTTAATTCATGGTTTATCTGGGTGTAGGATTCTAGTTTGGAAATTTCCTGCAAATTTCTGATGGTCTCAGTTCATTGCTTTCTAGCTTCTAGTGCTGCTGAGAAGTTAAATGATATTCTGATTTTTAATCCTTTGCATGAAATCTGTTTTTAACTCTCTGAAATATACTGTAGGATTCTTTCGTTGTGTTATGAAATTTCATTATGGGATGCCTGTCTATGGACTAGGTTCATCCATCCAATGGGATCTTTCAGCCTAGAAACTCACGTCCTTCACTTCTGGGGAATTATTGGCCTAGGCATACCCAGAACTAAGAAAAATTACTAATATCAGAAATGGAAGAGGTGTCATCACTACTGATCCCATGGACAGTAAAAAGGTAAGTGAATATTAAGAACAATTTTAGGCCCACAAATTTGATAACTTAGATAAAATGGATCAATTCCTTGAAAGGCACAATCTGCCAAAACTCACATAAAGTGAATTAGATAATCTGAGGAAGCCCATATTCATTTAAAAAAAATAAATAATTAATAATCTTCCAAAACAAAGTTCCAGGCCCAAATGGTTTCAATGGTGAATTCTACCAAACATTTAAGGAAGAGATGATAACAATTCTCTAAAATCTCTTCTAGAAAATAGAAGCAGAGGGAACACCTCCTAACTCGTTCTATGAGACTAACATTACCCTAATATGAAAACGAGATAAAGATATTAAAAGAAAGGAAAACTATGGATCAATATCTCTCATGAACATGGATGCAAAAACCCTCAACAAAATATTAGCAAATCAAATGCAGCAATGTATTAGAATGATACACCATGACCAAGTGAAATTTATCCCAGGTATGCAAGGTTGGTTCAACATTTGAAAATCAATTAATGTAATTCACCACATCCTTAGGCTAAAGAAGGAAAGTCATATGATCATATCAATAGATGCAGACTCAATACCCATTCTGATTTTTTTAAAAGGGCGGGGAGGGGAACAGATGTGGTTTAAGGAGCTCCTGCCTCCCACATGAGAGGTCCTAGTTTCGATTCCTGATGCCTCCTGAAAAAAAACAAAAACAAACAACAAGCAAAACACATGAAAAAACCAACTCAGGGAAGCCAGTGTGGCTCAGTGGTTGAGCACTGGCTTCCCACATACGAAGTCCTGGGTTTAATCCCCGACTCTCAGTACCTCAAAAAACAAAAAACAAAAAAACAAAAAAAACAACTCAGCAAACTAAGATTAGGGGGGAGCTTCCTTAACTTGATAAAGAGCATCTACAAAAACCTTTAGCTAGCCTCATACTAAAAGTTGAGAAACTACATGCTTTTGCCCTAAGATTGGGAACAAGGCAAGGATGTTCCCTCTCACCAGTCCTATTCATCAGTTGTTCCGTTTTATTCGTTACTTTTCCTCATCTCTGATTATTGTTGATTCCATCAACTCAGCACTTTTCACTTAGAATAATTTGGTTGCTGCCCTTGAATCCTGCATGCTGCCAGAACATTCCATTTGCATAAAGAACATTCACCATTTTCTCACCACTTTCGTCTTTAAAAAAAATTACCTCTATTCTCATATAATAATCATGCCCTTCAACTAACTAATTGTTTTAATACTCTTAACTGCATTTGCTAAAAGGGACAGGGTGATTTTAAAATGTAAATATAACACAAAGACAGCTAGTTTGCTATAGAGCAATCAATAATGTGATGGCTAAGTCTAAAATGACTATGCATCTTTCACAACCTTTCATACCAACTATTGGTAATCTGCTCAGCAACTATTTCTCTAGAACATAGACTCATTTATTTTTTCACTGTAAAGGAAACAAAACTGAAGATGTTAAGTGTTGGGCACACAACTACCCAGTGGGAAAGTTACCAGGACTCCTGGCTCCTTTTTAGACACTCATTCTTTCCTAAGTCTCCTTCACACTGCCTCCTCTCTCTCCTTGACTACCTTGACCTTTATTTATTTTAAAAAATAAACCCTTTTTTCTTTATTATAAAGAAATACAATATTTCTTCACTATGAAACATAACAAAAAATATGTATTATAAAACAATACTTATTCCAGAGGCAGCACAGAGCGGTGGTTACACATTGATACTGGAGCCAGTTTGCTGGGTTTGAATCTTGTCTCTGTGGTTCACCTACTATGTGACCTTGGGCAAGTGATTTGACCTCTTTGTGCCTCAACTTCCTTGGGCATAGTAATAGTACCTGCCTTCTAGAATTGTGAGAATTAAATGAATTAATTCACATAAATCTTTTAGAACAGTGCCTGGCACTAAATAAATATTGTTATTGCTATTATTATTGTCAAAAATATAGAAATAAATATTAAGATGAAAAAAAATATTCATCTATAATCCTACTTAGAGAGATTACCATAGTTAACATTTCAGAGGGTTTTTTAATAGTTAAGGAAATAAATTTGAAATATTGTATATACAGGTTTATTTGTTGCTTTTTCCACTTGTCTTTATATTTTGAGCTTTTTCTCCCATGCTATTGAATATTCAATATTTTTCTGTATGATATATTTGTTGTCTGTATAGGTCTTAACAGAACTAACACATTAGGTTCTCAATATGTACAGATCGACTGGGAAACCAGCTATTTCTTCTGGACCCTTTGGGCTTGGGATGGATGTAGAGAGCAGTCTTTCCATCATGAGCTGAGAAGCCCCCTTACAATAAGACAGGTCCTATTTTTATACAATGAAAACATTCATTTTTGTACCATGAAAAGTGTATAAACATTTTTATACAATGAAAAGTGGGGGCTACAATAAATTGAGGAAATACTCATGGAAAAAGGTGATGGAGGAGGCACTCGGCGGCAGCCACTGCGCAGACTGGACTTCTCTCACTGTGTACCTCACTCGGCTTCCTCTGACCATGTCTGACAAAACCGATATGGCTTAGATTGAGAAATTCAATAAGTTGAAACTGAAGAAGACAGAAACGCAAGGGAAATATCCACTGCCTTCCAAACAAACGATCGAACAGGAAAAGCAAGCAGGCGAATCATAAGGAGGAGTCTGCCTCCAATAGGCAATGTACATTCCACGAGCATCGCCTTATTTTACATCTTTTAGCTGTTAACTTTGTAAGATGCAAAGAGATTGGATCAGGTATAAATTACTGTGTTGCCCCTTTTCACATCAAAGAATCGAGAACTCCTGACAAGGAAGGCTGCGCCTGCCTCTCCCATCTGCCTGTCTGGCTGGTAGGGAAGGAAAAGAACTTGCATGTTGATGAAGGAAGAAGCTGGGTAGGACAATAGTGAAATCTAGAGTAAAAGCAAAAGCTGGTCCAATGTGTCCTACAGGCTGTAAAGTGCAGTTTAATCAGAGTGCCATTTTTTTTTTTTTGCTCAATGATTTTAATTTTGAGAATGCACAGTTTTTAAAATATACAAATACAAAGTTTTAAAACCTGAAAAAAAGAGGTGATGGAGGAGTGGAGGAGAGGTATGGGCAAGAACCAGAATGGAAGTAGTGGGGCATGACTCATTGGGATCACCAAGCCTGGAGGTGTGAGTCTCCCACCTGCACAGCAGGTGCCAAGTGAAATGTGGGGGGAAATGGATGTGGCTCAAGCAATTGGGCTCCCATCTACCATATAAGAGTCCAGGGTTCGATTCCTGGGGCCTCCTGGTGAAAGGCAAGCTGGTCCACAGGGCAAGCTGGTCTGAGCGGACAGCTGGCCAACACCGAGTGCTGGCCCATGCAGGAGTGCTAGCCTGCGCAGGAGTGCTGGCCTGCACAGACAGCTGGCACAGCAAGATGATGCAACAAAAAGAGACACAGAAGAGATATAAGAGACACAGCAGACCAGTGCGCTGAGGTGGTGCAAGAGATTGAGCGCCTCTCTCCCACTCTGGAAGGTCCCAGCATCAGTACCTGGTGCCACCTAAAGAGAAGACAAGCAGACACAGAAGAGCACACAGAAAGAAGACAGCAAGCGCAAAAATGAGGGGGGTGGAGAAATAAATAAAATTAATCTTTTAAAAAAAAAATGGAATGTGGGTCTCATGGTTTGATTCTTCTTGGGAATCTCAGGGATTAGGTGAGGCTGGGAAGCCTGTGGGGAGGGTCTGTGTGATCCTATTTGACTCTTTCACAATACATGACAGCACTCTGCCTTACTCACATAGAACATGTGTGACCAGACACAGCCATTTAGCAACATTTTCAGGGTTTAAAAATGAAGCCTTGGGCTGCTCCAGTGAAGATACTCGCCTCTTGAAAATAAAGCATGCAATATTGGGACAAATTTGTGTTAGCGGTTTTGTGTTCACTCATATTGCACATACTTAAGAATTACTGTCTCCCCAGGAACCAGAGACGCTCTTCTGAGGAGTGTGGGCTGGGTGGCAAGCTTTGGGATGAGAGACTTTACGAGGTGAAGAAAAGCACTCTGTCTTACCCAAACTTCCTTAAGAGTCATCTTCTCTGTCTAGCTTATCGCGGTCATGTGAGAACCACTCCGTGTGGGTTGGTGACTATTACCTGCCATTACAGTAAGAAAAATAAAAAAATAAAAAAGATTTACCAAAGCTCTAAAACAATTGAGTTGATAGCATAAAAACTGGGATGCAAAATTTTTAGTAGTTACCATTTGTCAATGCTAAGTAAATAGCTTCTTTTCCACCTATATTGCCTCCAATTCAATGGTATATGACAAGGACTCACATTTCTCTACTTCCCTGATCTACATTTCCTTATTTTTCAGTACTTGCTTAGTCACACCTGCAAATTCCTTCAGGCCCCACCCCCTTTAGGAAGTCTTCCCTGAACCCTCATGATGCCCTAGGTGTCCTCCTCTGGGTGTCCAATGCATAGGGAATAAATTGATTAGGCTAAATTTGGGAGGTGGAAAAGTACACAGTTTAGGGGAGGGGATGTGGCTCAAGCAGTTGAGCGCCCACCTCCCACATGGGAGGTCCCAGGTTTAGTTCCCGGTGCCTCCTAAAGAAGATGAGCTGACACAACAAGCTGACGCAACAAACTGATGTAATGAGCTGACGCAACCACCTGACAAGCGAGCAGACACAACAAGCAGGGAGCAGATATGGCTCAAGTGGTTGGGCTCCCGCCTCCCACATGGGAGGTCCCAGGTCAGTTCCCAGTGCCTCCTAAAGAAGATAGACAATGAACAGACACAGTGGACAGACAAGGAGCAGACAGATGAGGGAGTCATCTTGGGGTGGGGAGAGTGGGGGAAGTGCACAGTTTATATGCCAGAGACTTTTACATGAAAAGACTAATAACAAACAACTTTTAATGCTGCTTTTGTTTGAGTGATGAACACTTTGCAATAAGGTATAAAGTTGAGTTATGATTTGACCTTAAGAGCATTTTGAGGACCAATAGTGCAAAAATAAAACACCAATTTATATTTATAAAACCAAATATAGATTATGCCCTCACGAAACATAACTAAAATTTCACATGTGAAGTGAACAATATATTTTTCTAAGTTATTCTCTTGTTAGTTGAATATGTAGTAGAGTATCACCTGGAACTATTTAGTAATAAAGTCCTCCATGACCAAGAGAAAATACCTGCATCTTCCAAATTTTCTTTTGAATTGATCTCAAATAAAAATATTTACTTAGCTGAGCTTGGATTTTAAATCCCCAAAACTTGTTTTAGATATTCATTCATTCTGTTATGCTGGTTGGTGGGCTGAGGTAGTAGAAAGAGATAAACTTGGCTCTAGTCTTGTCTCTGCTACTAACTAGCAAATCTCTTTACCTCTCTGGATCTGCTCACTTAAATACAAAATGAGAGATTAGGTAATTCCATGGGGCCCCTCCAGTTTAAACTCCTAAAAGTTCATAACTGTGTTTGGGTTATCAAGGGAAACCATGAATCAACAAATTTGCCTGGAACCTCAGGTTGGTTTGATTTAGGAGAATGTTAAGAAGTAAGATTGCAGAGGAAAACTAAGATGAGTTCAGAATTGCCTGAAAGTTCAGCTAAGCTAATTGTCTTTTGTTTTTTTTGGCAGAGGGAAGGCATTTCCTAAGCAGAGTGGAAATAAGCACGTTGGATGGGTTGGAGGGAAGAAAGACTGTCAGGGAAGGAAGACTTGTTTTTCTGAGCTATTGAAAAATGTCCAATGAGCTAATAACATACCTGTTCTAGAGAACAGAGTGCAATCCCAGGAATACCAAGTTCTAGGCTTAGTTCACCTGTTTCTGAAATGTTGCCTCTTGTGATGTTCTTTTTTTATTTTTATTTTTCTTAATTAATTTATTTTTCCCCACCCCCTTGTTGTTTTTCACTTGCTGGGTCTGTTCATCTTCCTTGTTTCTTTAGAAGGCACTGGGAGCTGAACCCAGGACCTGTGATGAGGACTTGAGCCACCTCTTCTCCCTACTTTGTTGTGATTCTCATTAAGTTTTCCTCCCTGCGTCTCTTGTTGTGTCATCTTATTGCATCACTTTGCCATGCCTGCCGGTCGTGTCAACTTGCTATCTTCTTTAGGAAGCACCAGGAACCTCTGGTCCTTGCTTTGTTGAGTTTCTCATTATGTTTTCTCTTCTTGTGTCTCTTGTATCAGCTTGCCATGCCTGCCCATCGTGCCAGCTTGCTATCTTCTTTAAGAGGCACTGGGATCCGAACCAGCAACTTCCCATGTGGTAGGCAGGAGCCCAGTCACCTGAGCCACATCCGTTTCCCATCCTGTGATGTTCTAATGGCTCCTCACAGGTCTATCATTCTTTTGCAGTCTATTGCTGGTTGTTTATCAATCTCAGGGGCCCTCTCCCCCACCCCTCATTTTTGCTCTTACTGGAATGATTCTGTTGGTGTTTAGTTTTGCTCCTCATCTGTTGTCCCACCCATAGCCACCTCACTACTTAGCAGCTGCAAAAGAAGACCTTCTTTTTAGCCTCCCCTTCAGTTCCCAAAGAGAAAAGTTATTGGTGTTCTAGGATTAAATCTATGCCACCAACATTTTACTGTTAGATCTATAGTGTTTCTTCAGTGAACTATGGTGTCATTATAAGAGCTCTGTCTCAACTTTGCATAAAAACCTTTCCTTTCTGAAGGACATCCCCAACCAATGTTTTGTAAATTTATTTCCCTATCACCTCTATTTTTTAAATAAAAAATTTAGAATCTCGACAATTTGTGTGTTCAGGCATCCCAAACAGTTTTTATTTAGATTTTTCCCTTGGGAAATAATGTTATCAAATAGCTGAAAATATTAACATTCCAATATTGCCAGTTTGGGGAGTAAATAGGCCATGAATTTTAATATTTAAACTGTCTGTTGAGATGGTGATGCCTGGCTGATGTCTTCGGGGTACCAGAGGATCCCAAGTCTACCACTCTTAAAGTGGTTTGGATTTTTTTCTTCCCTCTAAGACCTCATCTATACCTCTTCTGATAATTTACCTTCCTCGTTGCTAAATACTTATGTACTTTCATAAAATCTCCCTTTGGTAGATTTTGATTCTCCCAACTTTTCACTTGCCAGAAGATAGAAGAATCATCTGCTGAGCACTTCCTGCTTCAGCTAATTGGTAGCAATGTTGAATAAGATTCCTCCCAGTTTCATGCCCAGGGCAACCCATTGCCCTTTGGAAGTTTCCTTAGATCTCTAGCTTCTTGTGACTGTTTTGAATGACACATACATAACAGTTTTGTTCATACTGTAAGAGCAACTGTACAAAGACTATACTGAAATTAGGAGAGGAGAGCAGGTATACAAATCCTACAGCTTGAAATTGAAACAGATCCATTTGTAGGTATGTGTTATGGAACACAAGACTAAATATACTCTTTTAAGCATATCTGCAAATGCACCATCAATTCTATTTGGATATGGAAAAATTTTTAGAGTAATTAGGAATTAATTAAGTGTGAATCCTCAGAGTATTATAGGCATCTCTCTCAAGATCAAGCTAAACAAGAAACTTCTTTGAAAGACATGTTTTGAATTTCAAGGTTCAGAACTTTGCGTTGTCTTAAAAGATAGAAAACAGAACACTATACCTAATTTCCACTTAAATATGCATTTTTATATAAGCACATGTTTTGGTCAGCCACAGGCGTGCCTTTTGAAATATACCAAAGATTGGTCAGTCTTTATAAAGGGTATTTATTTGGGGTAGAAGCTTACAGTTACCAGGCCACAAAGCATAAATTTCTTCCCATACCAAAGTCCACGTGTTGGAAGAAGATGGCTGCCGACGTCTCCAGGGTTCAGGCTTCCGGGATCCTCTGTTCCCGGGGCTGCGTTTCTCTCCGGGCTTAGCTTCTGTTTCCTTCACGAGTACAGCT
>PVKH010026909.1:0-13115 GCA_004027955.1 Chaetophractus vellerosus
AGTATCTTCACATGAAGACACCGAGCCCCTGCCTGGCCACCGTGATGAATTTGCAGTTACTGGAAGGGGTGGATCATCTGGTTCAACAGGACATGGCACACAGAGACTTAAAATGCTACAACATCCTCATGCAGCTGGATGCAGATGGCTGCCCCTGGTTGGTGATCACAGACTTTGGCTGCTGCCTGGCTGATAAGAACATCGACCTGCAGTTGCCTTTTCCCAGCTGGTTTGTAGACCTGGGCAGAAACAGCTCCCTGATGGCTCCTGAAGTATCCACAGCCTGTCCTGGCCCCAGGGCAGTGATTGACCACAGCAAAGCCAATGCCTGGGCACTGGGAGCAATTGCATATGAAATCTTTGGGTTCACCAATCCTTTTTAGAGTCATGGCAAGGCCCACCTTGAAAGCCGCAGTTACCAAGAGGCCCAGCTGCCTGCATTGCCCACGTCGGTGCCTCTAGAAACGAGACAGCTGATGAGGTCACTGCTCCAGCCAGAGGCCAGCAAGAGACCATCTGCCCGAGTAGCTGCAAATGTACTTCATTTAAGTCTCTGGGGTGAACATATTCTAGCACTGAAGAATCTGAAATTAGACAAGATGATTGGCTGGCTCCTCCAGCAATCAGCTGCCACTTTGTTGGTTACAGAGAAGAGCTGTGTGGAAACAAAAATGAAGATGTTATTTCTGGCTAACCTGGAGTGTGAAGCCCTTTGCCAGGCAGCTCTCCTCCTCTACTCCTGGAAAGCAACCCCACTCTGCATGCAGGTGGTGAATTACTAAAAGAACTTTAAAAAAAGTCACACCCACCCACATATGTATACACAATGGAATATTATTCAGCCATTAAAAAGAATGAAGTCCTGATACATGAAACAACATGGATGAACCTTAAAGACATCAAGGTTGAGTGAAATAAGCTAGGCACAAAAGGTCAAATTTTGTATGATCTCACTGATATGAAATAATTAGAATAAGCAAAGTTGTAGAATCAGAGACTAGAATTCAGGTTTCCAGGGGTTATGGTGTGAATAGAGAATGTTAAATAGTGCTTAATTGGTACAGTTTCTGTTTGGAGTGATGAAAAAGTGTTGGTAATGGATGATGTTGATGGTAGCACAACATTGTGAATATAATTAACACTACTGACATTTATATTTAAAGGTAGTATGGTTACAAGAGTAAAACTTAAGTTGTATGTATACTACTAGAATAACATTTTTTTAAAAAACAGCATAGTCCCATATAAAATAAACTGTGAACCATATTGTAAACTATGGTCTAGAGTTTATAAGGATATTTATAATTATATTGTTTCATTAACTATGACAAAGGTACCACTCTAATGTAAAGTGTTAATGATGGGGAAAACCGTGTGTGAGGAGGGAGTATATGGGAACTCTGTACTTTCTGTATAATATTTCTGTAAACCTATAACTTCTCTAATAAAATTTCTTTAAAAATTCAATCCTTCCATTTAGATTATTTGGAAATTACACAAACTGAGTTTGGAATGTTATTTTTCCACTTTTTGCTAGCCAAGTGACTTTTAATGGCAGCTATTCCTTGATGAATATATGGTACAATTTCAAAATACCAAACTAGAATAGTATCTAATACCACATATTCTAACCTATTCATTGTATCCTATATTAGCTTCATTTCTAATAGATTTATGTGCATGCAGTTTTCTGTCAATGTCATATGGATGATCTCTTTCTTATTATTGGCTTTTATCCCCTAACCCATTCAGGAGGTCTACTTAACTGTTGATTACTTTTTATTTTATTCTCAAATATTGTAAATGGAACTTTTAGTTGAAGGAAACTCTACGCACATTTTATCTCGTTGTTGGCATCATCCTGTCTCAAACAACACTGATAGGTGGCCATCCAAAATCAAATTTCAAATTCCAGTTTTAGATAGCTCATGTGATTAGAAAAGTACATCCTTATATGGAATTACAGTCTTCTCATCATAACTTCAATGCACTGGGTTTTGTTCTGCCCTTTGGATTAATGTAGAATAAGTCTACCCTTTTTTCACTGATAGGGAGATTGATTATTTATTTATTTATCTTATATTTTTGTTTTTAATATTAGGGATTAGTTATCATATTGCACTTCCATTTGTTTTTCCAGGTCATGAAATGATGATGATAATACCTGACATTACTGAATACCCATCACAGACCAGGAATGATTTGTATTATCTCACATTATCTTATTTAATTCCCCCAACAAACCAACAAAGATGATACTGCTATACCCATTTATCACATGAGAAAACTGAGGCTCAGATAGTTTACACAACTTTCTGAAAGTCACACCAGCTAGGAAGCAGCATGCAAGAATCAAACACAGGCTTCTCTAACATCAAAGTTAAGTTCTTGGGAAGCAGAGATGGCTCAAGGGGTTGGGCTCCTGTCTAACATACAGGAGGTCCAGGGATCGATTCCCAGGGAGAAATAAATAAATAAATCTTAAAACCAAAAAAAAATTCTTCCCACCACACCACTCTGCCTCACCATTGTTTCTTTCCTAGGATAAGATACTTAAACTCTCTCATCATAAGTCTTTCACTCTTAATGCTTCCATTTGTTGAAATTGTTCTTACATTGCAGCTAATTTCAGTTGTATATAATCCGTATATTAATATATGTTGCTACTTTAAGAAATGATACCATTTTAGTAAAACTTTCAGCTTTCAACACAAAATTCAAATTGAAAAATATGAATTTCTCTGCCCTGTTCTTTTAGCTAGATTTTCCAAAATTCCAGTTCTTCTTTTATATGGTGCATATTTAAGTACTTCCCAGTAAGTACCTTCATCTTCCTCCAAATGCCAATTCAGTTACTGTGGAGACATAAACATAAGCTAGAAAGTGATCAGATCACTAATTGATACAGACAGTCAATTAGTACTTCAAAGGGAAAACGGCTCTGTGTTTTACACATAGAGTATGTGGGAGAAGACTACAGTTTGTCGGGGCATAATTTCTGTTGCTTTATTGTAGACCACTGCTATATGGTACTGGATGGTTTCTACAGAAACTAAGCAAATTTCTCACTGCTTGCTAATGGGATGGAAGCATTATGGGAAACAACCATATTGTGTGATTTGAACCCATTAGCTTTCCATTTCTAAAGTTCTAGACTGAACTAACTCCCACTCTGTTCAGGTCAAAAGTCTTCTTAATCTCTGTGTTGTGCTGATCAAACTTCAAACTGTCGGGTCAAATTATTTCCATTGGGCCAGTTCTATTTGTGATTAATTAAAATTTCTTCTTGACTGCATATAGTTCTTTTTAATGTATAATCCCTTTATTGTGTAGTGAATTGAGAATATGGTCCTAATTTAAAAACAAATACTCTTGTGGGCCTCTCAGCCCTGATATAATATAAGCCACCAATTTCAGGAAAGTGAAGAAAGAAAAATAAAGCATTTTCCTATTTTTGCATGAGTATGTGGGTGCAATAACCAAGAGAAAATTATATCTGACTAGCCTAGTGTTGCAGATAAGAATTGATTAAAGAGAAGAAATGTTCTATAAATGGAATGCATATGCAGAAAACATTAATCTAAGATTTTTATCCAGAGACACTTGAGTTTTGAAAAAAATAAAAATAAACTTTGGGACTACACAGAAAATTCAAGAAGGTGGTAAATATATTGGCTTCTCATTAGACCACAAGAACTTGAAAAATTCAAATTAATTTTCCTTAAAGTTAGTCTATAATTTACATGCAGAACTGATCAGGAAATTTCCTTCCCTCTCTCTCTCTGTATAATTTTGTTTATTATGTTTATTATGTTGTTTATTATGGGGGGAGCGAAAGTATTTTTGTGTAAGTTTTTCACTTTCTTCCTACTCAAAAAAGACATCTATTTTGCATGAGTCAAAATCTGGCTTACAATATTGTATTACCAAAAAGATCGTGAAACATAATCTTTCCCCAAATTAAACTCGACTTTCTCACCATTAACGGTCTCCCAAAATATATGTACAAAGTAAAGTAGTTAAACTAAGCAATCCCAAGAACTAAAGTGCATTACTGAAAATAGTAAAGCCGGCAATGGACCAATTGCTGGGCAACCTTTGGAGTTCCTGCGGTGAAGGGTAGGGGAGGAAAGAGATGAAAAGGAAAAAGAGAAAAGCAAAAACAAGAGGCAGGAAGAGGTGGGGAAGAGATTCTCAGAGAGGGGCTAGCAAACAAAGAAATATGGGACATTCTCAAGGCGAGAGAAAAGGAGAGCTCATGAAAGGCTCCCGATCTCTAACATGAAAAGAGGAAGGAGAGGGTTTCGCTTGGCTGATGCCTTAGCTAAATGCTTGCCTGACAGCCTGCGGCGGAGGAAGGTCACGTGGTACTCGGCACTGCTCCAGACCCCAGGCTCCTGTCACAGGCTTGATCACCGGGAGTTAAGAGTAAGGGGATTAGAGTTATGAAAGGAATGTACAGTGCATTTGTGATAAGACACATCGTAGAAAATAGTCCGGCATGTTAATTAAATGTCACGTGCTTCGAAGGAAAGATGAGCGGTCTTGAGGTCAGGCAGATTAGATGAAAGAAAAATCCACTCAAAATCTGTGCTGAAACATTGTCACATATGTAGTTCCACTAAATTTTTCTTTTCCATAAACTGACCCCTGGTCTTTGTTCTGCTGCTTGAGGAAGAAGAGTCCGTTTCTACCTTCAGCCTCCATTACTGGAGGGTGGTATAATAGCAAAAAACGCTGACTAGAATGAGCAGGTCCCTCCCCGAACCACCTGCTGTGCGATTTTGCTCAAACTGCGTAATCCCTCCCACCCTCCACTTTTCTCATTGTTTAACTGAGATTTTAGTAGGTAAACTTTGTTCTGCCTCTAAAACCCATGAGGTACTATTTCTTTTCAAAGGCAAATCACATCCTATTTATTATTTAAGAATTTCTCGGGTTGGATGAAATATTGTTTGGCTGTATCATCTATTCATAATGAAGCCAAACAGGGCTCTGTATCCTGTCAGCTTTGTGACCTTGGGGAAGTTACTTAACCTCTCTGCTTTCATGTCTTCATTTGTAAATGTGTCTATAATAGTACCTACCTCACAGGGTGGTTAAAAAGATTAGATTAGTTGATATTTGTAAACCACTTAGAGCAGAGCGTGGCACACAGTATTATGTAAGTGCTTACTCAATTCAGTTAAATAATACAACTATTTTTTCATAGAAGTAACATACTTGCCTTTCTCTATCTTTTACCTACTGTGCAAGCAAAACAATATCCATAGTACTACTAAAAATCTCAAGAGTGATAAAACGTGTGCAGATGTCTTTGTCAAATGCTTCGAGTACAGGTGAAAAGAGTAATTCAATAAAGTCTTCTCGGGAAAATGTCAGGATACAATGTTTAGTTAGAGAGTGTACTGAATGATTTTCCATCATTCTTCAATAGTAATAAAAATACTCAGTACATTTTGTACTTTATGTAGTTTTTTTCCCAAATATTGGTTACTTTTTGTAGTGCAAACTAAATTAAGTGGATTTGCATAGAGAAAGCAACTTTTATTTGTTTACATACCAAATCGTTGATATGTATACAACATATGCTAGCCATTTTCCAAAAAGCTTTCCTATTATTAAAACACCATCATGCCATTGTTGAAGTGACAATAAAAAGATTGGGTTTCCAAGATTTTTTTTTTTAACTGACTCATGATGAATGAAACTTCCTACCATAAGTAGTTCTTAATTTCAGCTAAGAATTCTCTTCAATATTTTGTATATTCCTATTTCACCAACTCCATTGCTAGAGCATTGTGTTTCTTTCTCTCTTCCAAATTCTTATGCAAGGGGGCCTTTTCTGTCCCCCCTCAGGGCATCCCACAGTACCCTTCCTCAAAAAGAAAAACCCTTAAACAGAAAAATAATTTCCAAAACACAAAGTCTTATGTGACATATATCAAGTGTACATTTTTTCCCCTAAAATCAAATGTGAACACTTAGAATATAAGATATAAAATCTCTCACCAGGATAAAATCTATTAAATTTCTGGGGAAAGTGTCCTTATTAATAAATGGGTAACCCTAAACTGAAAATTATAGATACTTATATTTACAATCAACTGAGAAACAACCTGAGAAACAATTTGATTGTTTGGTTCACCTAATGAATTGACTTAATGCAGTAATATTTTGGGTTATATTGGTACATCTTTGAAAAGTGACTTCTTCCTTATTGCATGAAACTTTTGCCAAATGTGAATTCTGCTTTTTTAAGATCTATTTCCTTCTCCACTCATTTGGCATTCTTTTATTATTGTTGTTATTATTATTATTATTATTATTATTATTATTATTATTATTATTGTTATTCTTTCTTTGCATTAACATTTTACAAGGTGCTAGAAAGACAGTTAAAAGTTATAGTACCTAATCTCTGTTAACAGTTTGATGGGGACAGATAAGTAATGCATAAAGTTATAATAAAGGTAGATTCCAGGTACAATCTGAGCACTCAGAAATTCTGACCCAAGTAAGGGCCAGCTTTCTGGGTATGCAACCTGTGCAGTCTCTCCAGGTCCTACCATCAGAAGGATCTGCTCTGGCTTATTGCTCTGCTGCCACCATCTTGAAATTCTCAATTTTATCTTTGGACTTGGGTTTTGAAAGTGAAGTCCTGTGGGACAATATGGATTAACATGTGCATTAGCAGAAGCAGAGGAGATCCTTGTAATAATGCACCCAGCCCCATTTCCTTGCCATCCTATTAGCATATAGCCTTTGCAATTCCCTAGAAGCACAAAATTCTTGTGAATGCACAATGCTGGGAGTTCAGGGAGACTCAAAGAGAGTACAAGGGTACAAGGTAAGCATGTTATGTCTATGACTGAGTAAGCAATGAGAGTACTGGCATCCCAAAGAGGTTATGCTTTCTGTTTGAACAAGAACTGGCTTAGAAAGCAAAAGGTAGGCAGGGGCATTCTAAGAAACAGATGTAGCCACGGAGTTATATCCTTTCTTACTCCTATTTCTTCCCTATTTTGGCCAAAGAGACTGAAAATGAAAGAAGGAAAGGTAAAGATTATAATAAGTCACTTTCCTTCCAGCCCTTCCTTACTCTTCACTAGGCTAAAAGGAGAATGTTGGTAGAAGGTGTGTATATGTTAGACACAATTGTTTTGTAAACTCACAACTTCCCTAATAAAAAATCCATCTTAAAAAAAAAGAATTGAGCTTGTTTTGTGTAGCATCTACACTATTCTAGTAAGAATGACATACATATTAATGTACAAGCTACAAAATATGAATGGTGTAATTTCAGCCATTCTACATACAAGTTAAATGTTCTTGTATTTACCTTTAAATTGACTCACACAATATAAAGATGAAGGGCAAAATTCATGATAATTTAATTTTCTCTTTTCTTAGACATTAAATAAAAAAACAAGTCAGATGAGAGACTGCAGAGGAAAGGAAAAATTTTCATTTCTTAGTAACTGTGACTCAATTTTTAACCCCTGCTTGTTTAATAAGAGAGAGCACTTTATTTTCGTTTTGCGCTGACCTCCATTGCAAATTATGTAGCTAGCCCAGGTGGGAGGGCAAAGTGTAGTGAGCAGTTAGTACAGGTAAAGCTCCCAGCAGAGGTCTAAAGAGTTATTACTGAAATAGAAAACTGTCCTGTTAAATATAGGACGGCATTGAAGTCATGAATTAAAAACAAAAACCAGATGTTCATAATTTTACATCTGTTCATAAATACAATATGTATTTATGGAACAATTACTACATGTCTGGCTTTGAAGGTGTACTAGTATAAAAATACAACCAAAAATCTCTGTCCTTATGGCATTTCTGTTGTACTGGAAAACCTATGCCTTGTGTCTTTATACACACTCCAAGAGGTTGTTAATATGCTCATAATAAAATTGTCCACGAGGTGAAATAATTTATAAGTACCATTTTACTTCCAGGTACATTTTACCCAGGGTACTCTGCCCTGCTCTGGTGGATTCACGCTGGACTCTGTTTTCCTTGTGTTTTTTGTTTGTTTGTTTGTTTGTTTGTTAGGGGTATTTTTAATCTATGTTAAATAAGGGATGTTGGACTCATTTTCTTTTCTTGAATTGTATTTGTTTGGTTTTAGTATAAGGGTAATGCTGGTCTCATAATGAACTAGAAAGAGTTCCTCCCCTCCTCTACTTTCTGAAAGAGTTTGTGAAAGATTGATGTTATTTCTCCTATAAATGTTTGATGTAATTCATGTGCAAAAGCAGCTAGGTCTGAGTTTTCTTTGTGAAAGTAGTTTTGATAATGAATTCAATTTCTTTGATAAAGGGCTATTTAGACTTTGTGTTTCATCTTGTTTCAGTTTGGGTAAATTGTTTTTTCAAAGAATTTTAGCATTTCTTCAAAGTTGTTGGCATTCACATATGGATAAAATTCTCTTCTTACCCTCCTAATGACTGTAATCTGCAGTGATATATCCTTTTCCATCGCTGATATTGGTAAATTATGTTCTACTTTTTTCCTGGCCAATCTAATTATGAATTTATCTATTTTGTGGACATTTTCAAATAAATAATTTTTGGGATGTGTTAATTTTCTCAACTTTTTGCATGTTTTTTACTATGCTGTTTCTAGCCTTACTTCTCCTTCAGTTGAGTTGGATTTGCAGTTCTTTTTCTTTTTTTCTCAATTTTTAAGGCTGAACCTTAGTCATTGGTTGCATGGCTTCTTTCCTAATTTTTAAAGAACTGCTTTAGCTTTATCCCAGAAACTAGAATACACTTTATTTTCATAGCAACTTAGTTTGAAATATTTTCTAAATTGCCTTGTGATTTGTTTTGTTTGACTAATGAGTTATTTAGCAGTGCCTAGTTTAACTCCAAAGCATTTATTTTGTTTTTTGTTTTCTTGATATCTTATCATTAATGATTTCTAATCTAAATCCATTTGGTTAAGGAACATAATCTGTATTATTTCAATCTTTAAAATGTTTTGATTCTAGCTTTATAGCCCAGGGCATGGTCTATCTTGCATACTTGAAAATAATTTGTACTCTTCTGTGGTTGGATGTAGTGTACTATAAATACAATTTAAATCATAATGGTAGATAATGTTGTTCAGGTTTGTTTTTTACTGAATTTTTGCATGGTTGCTCTATTAATTGCTGAGAGAATATGTTAAAAACCATTACTATATTTGTGGAATTGTTTCTTTCTCCCATTAATTCTGTCAATGATTGCTTCTAGTCTTTTGAAGCTCTGCTGTGAGGCATACACATTTACCATTGCTGTGCCTTCCGGATGTATTGACCCTGTTATCATTGTAAACTGCCACTCTTTGTCTCTGGACTTTGTCTTTGTCAAGTCTTTCTCCAGACCATTTGTCTTGAAGTTTACTTTTTCTGACATTTACATAGCCACTCTATGTTTACTGTTTTCATGATCCACCATTTATTTTCAGTCTACCTCTGTCTTTGTACTTAAAATGAATTTCTTATAAACAAAGTTGCTAGGTCTTGCATTTTTATCCATTTTAACAAACTTTGCCTTTTAAATAGAGATAAGAGACCATTATCATCTAATGCAATTTTTTTGGTATGTTTGGGTTGAGGTCTACCATTTTATTCTTTGTATTTTGTTTGTCCCCTCTTTTTTTGTGTTTGTTTTGTTGTTTTGAATTTGTTTTTTTTTTTTTTTTTTTTTTTTTTTTTTTTTTTTTTTTTTTTTTTTTTTTTTTTTTTTTTTTTTTTTTTTTTTTTTTTTTTTTTTTTTTTTTTTTTTTTTTGGTTCTTCAGCCCCTACTCCCTTGCCTTATTTAAGATTAGTTGAATATTTTTAAAATTTAAATTTAACTTACCCAATACCTTTTTTTGCTATACATATTTGCATTATTTTTCTTAGAGGTTGCTCTTAGAATTAATATTGTATCACATCACATAAAATATGAACATCTTGCAAATTCATCTAAGACACAGATGTCATTTATGTTAAATGTAAACACATTATAAACCCCACAAAAACTTACCATTTTTGCTTCTAACAGTTACATGTATTTTAAAGGAATTAAGAGGAAAAATGTTTGTTTGTTTGTTTTATATTTACCCACATACTTGACCATCTCTGATACTGTTCATTGCCTCCAGTTTAATTTCCCTTGTTTGAAGAATTTATTTTAACATGTGGTTAACATGATCTGGTGAGATCAAATTCTCTGAAAATGCCTTTTCTTTGTCTCTATTCTTAAAGTGTTTTCATACTGCATATCAGGGCTCTGGACTGAGATTTACTTTTCTTTCAACATTTTAGAGATGTTTTTCTACTGCCTTTTGGCCTCCTTTGTTTCTCATAACACATCAGCATTATTTTGGATCATACTTCCCATGTATGTAAGGTGTTATTTTTTTCTGACTTCTTCCAAAAAATTTTTATTTATAGTTTACAGCAATTTGAATATCATATACCTATGTGTGTTTTCTTTAGAATTTATCTTTTCAAGGTTTTACTGAGCTTTCTGATTTTGTAAATTTATTTCTCTCATCAAATTTGGGAATTTTGTGCAATTATTTCTGCAAAAATATTTTGCTCCCCATTATCTTTTTCTTTTCCTTGTGATACTCCAATTACACTCTGTTAGACATTTTAATACTATACCACAGGCCTTGGGGGCTCTGATCATTTGTTTCAATATTTTTCTCTCTGTTTTTTTGATTTAATAATTTCTGCTGATCTATCTTTAAGTTCCTTGACGTTTTTTGTTTTGTCACATCCATTTTGCTGTTAAATCTATCCAGTGATCATTGTTAATGTATATTCTTCAATTCTATATTACCTTTTTTTTTTTACATTTCTATTTTTCTGTTGAGGTTTCCAGTCTTTTCCTTCATTTCTAAGATCCTTTACTTCCTGTGTCTGTCAGTTTCAACAAGAAGGCCATTTCAAAGTTAGTGTGCATTGACGTTTTTGCTATTTTGAAAGAAGATCATGTTTCTCTCTTTCCTCATAAGTTGATGAATTTTGAATTTTATTCCAGACAGTGTGAAGGATCTGTTATAAAGATACTGGGCTCCACCCTCTCCTTTCTGGAATTCCTCTGTGGTTTTCCAGTGACTGTGGTCTAATTGTTTCAACTAATAACACCATAGATTTCTATTTGAGTTCTAAGCAGCCTGTCCTTCAGAGTTCCAGCCCAACATCAGCTAAAAGACATTTTAAAAATGTGAAATTCATCCCATGTCATCCTTTTTTCCGAGTGTAAACATCTATTCAATACCTGCTTGCCTTTGTCCTCTCTCCAATGTCTTTGGGTTGTTGAAAAATAATTTGTCCAAAGTTTATAGTTATTTCTTTCAATTGGAGATTGATCCAATAGGAAACTAACTGGCTCAGCTGGAAGCGGCATTGTCTGCTTTCTCTTTTAATGTGATGGGGTGAGGGTGGGATGAGGGCAAGACTCCTTTCATATTGCAGCCTTTCCTCAAATATCTGGTGACAATTTATTGCCAGTGTACAAGTGTAAGGTTTTAAAGCTGAGTACAAGCTCTAATGGCATGGACAACATTGTCAGCATGCTGTAGAGTGATGAGTTGCTGGTCAACCTTTGTTTTGGAAGTTTCCGAACATCAGAATCTGAAGATATTTTCCCTGGAGGTTTCTGTTTCTTCATGGAATGATCCTTTATTCACCTGCCTTCCATATTGCTCAGCTACCAGCAAACTGGATATAGGTATGGAAAAGTCTTAATGTTCAGGATATAGACATTGATATGACCCCATATCTTAACTCAGAGTCATGTCCACTTTTTTTCTGCACTTAGAGAATCTGAATCTGTAGATTTCTGAATTAAATTGCTCTAAAAATATAGTTTCTTTCTCTTAGGGAAGGAAAGGTAGCAATCTGAGTGCTCATGGTAAAGGTTTCACATTGAGGGTTTAATTTCTTCTAATATACTCTTTCAAACAATCCACCTGTTTTCAGCTCTTCTCTCTACCTTCACATCCAATGGTCCATTATTCTGTACTATTTCATTGTCTGTGGTTTTGGAGGGAATCAGCTACAGACTTGTTTCCCCTTCTGTAAGCACTTAGTTTTGAACCTCCCTCACTTTGCTGAATCATTTCCTGTTTTCTCATCTGTTTTCCATCTTCATAAGTTTTTATTTGAGAACACAGATTTGTGCAAATTTTAAGATGTCATTTGCATTTGTGTTTCTTGTTCTTCCTTCAGGGTGATTTTTGAAAGAAAACAGTGGATACACTCTCACTCCCTTTAATTAAAGTTGGTAATCTCCTTCATGAATAATTTTAATCAATAATCAGTTCAATAAAATGAAGTTCTTTGAAAACTTCAAATAAATGAAATTCTACTGTATCATCATTGAAAAATATTAAAGTGAATTCCAGATTTTGCCATCATGAGTATCTTATTGTATTTTTACATTGTATTTTATAGCCCAGGAGCATTTAAGTACATTTTACACACTGTCCTTCTTTTAGGCTCATAAATATATACTGGTTATGATTTCAGGAGAATGTTAAATTAAATTTGAAAAGCATTCATGATGAACTGCAAAATAATGTAAAATCTCCTGTGTCAAGATGATATTAACTTTTTCCACTTAGAAATGCTTGTTCCTTACATAAGGAAAAAAAAGGGAAACCTATACATATTTTCAATCCATGCCAACTTTAGAAATATAGGATATTTTACATTAAAATCTACATTTGATCTTGCTTGGCAAAGCATATCTGTCACACTGAGTCCATACTCATAGATGGCAATAGTCAATAGGTATTGAATATTTGATGCCACTTTTAGCAAGACATATGTTCTTCATTTCACTCACCCTCCCACCCCCACCCCATGCACTCCCTGTAACATAGCTTCATTCAGACATTACATTATTTGTCAGATTTCTATAAGGTAAAAATACTATCTTAAGCTAATCTGTTCTATATTAGAATTCTGAATGTAAGACAGTTTGTCCCAAGAGGAAATCAATCAATGAACATTGCAATGCAGTTGTATTACTACAACTAATAGGTTAGCAGTTTTCAAAACATGGTGAGTAGAGTTCAGTGTTCCTTAAGACTTCTCCAGGTTATTTATTAAATTAGCTTGGATATT
>PVKH010026910.1:0-13117 GCA_004027955.1 Chaetophractus vellerosus
CTACTAGATGAATTTAAGGGTTTTATGCACCTTATAGAACTTATAGCAAAAATAGTTTTAGTTGATTTCATTATAAATAACGTTTTCAAGAACCTGTGCAAAACTGTCAATAATTTCCTAAAGCACAATTGATCAGAAAAATCCATGATTGTTCAGCCTTCACACCCTTCTTCATGTAAGAACACCCTTCTGTACATCTGGAAGAGGAAAATAAGAGAAAAGACAATTGATTTTGTAGAGTTTGTATACTACACTTGGAGTGTTTTAATTACTTTAAAGATACGTGTTTAAAAAAGGCCCTGCTCATTACCGGTGGGAATACTTCGTAGATTAATAAATGCAAATTCTAGAAATGAGGGTCATTTTCTATGCCTCAAGTCTGCCTTTCAAATCTGGGACTTGTTAAATATTTTCTTCTCAAAATTAACCAGAGCCAAATGCATGTAGGTCTCTAAAGATTAAGGGTGACCTTATGAAATCAACAGTACATACCGTGGCCAGGACAATCCAGTAACTAGGATATTATAAGTCCCACATGGTTATTTTACTGCAATCCGCACGGTAAAATAAAAAGTTCTGACACTTGTGGATGAAGTGAGAGCTGAAAAAACAATCTCTTAATTTAAGGGTACTGACAAACTCAGAGGCAAGATATTGCTAATCTCACAATGATAGATTAAGCAACATCGTATACTATACTTTCTCCAGTTTGTGAGTTATTAAAGCAATATAATATAGGATATGTTTTACAGGACAATTTGGTACCTGATGTTCTCTGATGTGTTACAGATTTTAGGGGGGTGGGCAAGAGTAAATATACATTTGATTATTCAATGTTAGGCTTTGTTTTTTTAACATCATTGAATTCCTTGGCCATGATTAAAGCAGGGTGACAAAGCTAATTTGGATAACAAATTTGAGTTACTTTAAGTACCATTTTTGTAAAAGGAACTTAGAATTTCCTTGATTTGAATCTAGTAGTTATGGAGACCTTTTCCACATACCTCACAGTTACTTATTGGGTTGAAAAGTATACGGAGAATGATCATTAGATGTCTCTACAGCCACCTGCTGCTGACCACTTGCCTCCTAAAACAAAGTAGAACAGAGGAGTCATGTTAGCAATGAAATCCAAACTCAGCTACCTAGGTCTGACTGAGCCCAAAAGCATGCACCTTAGAACAAGGACTCTTGAAAGTCAAGTCCCTAAGCAGTTGAAATGTGTGACAGACCCAAAAAACCTCCCTTTCCAACGTTTATAACTTGTCTATTCTTATTAGGCAAAATTTATCAAACAAAGCTCCTATCCTAAACCCTTGGGGCCAGATGAAACTTGGAATTCAGAACTTTCAACCATCAGAATCTGAAATATGTTATATATATGCTATAGATCATATAATATCCCACTGGGGTCTGGGGCAGCATCTCATAAACACATTATTGTTCCACATCGAAAGACATGAATAGTCAGAGTGAACGGGATTTTGTTTTACATTGTTAGACCAGATTTCTCACTAAAGGAGTTACAAAGAGAATTTTTATTTTCAGAATTTTTTGGATTTCTGAATTGCAGATAAGGGATTGTGGACTCTGGTATTGTGGTTGTCAACAACTGCACAAATTTAAATCAACCAGAAATCAAAACAAAACAAGAAGAAATATAGAATACCACATTACAGTCCTATGGCCCTTCCTGGAACTGGGATAGGGTTGATGAATTTACTTGGAATTTTATGGTTACTTTGTATCAAAAATGCTATGCTTTCTGTCCAAACATCAAACTCATCACCCATAACAAGAAAGGAAGTTTTTAAGCTATACTAACAGCCTCTATAAAAATAGGCATGATTTGTTCTTCATCCCCATTATTTTAATTTGAATTGATTTTTTTGTAATTATTGATACAGTATTCAGGACAAAGATTGAAAACTTCAGATTCATCTTAATTTACCTGTAAGTATCATTTCACAAGAGACAAGATAGAGCCTTGAAGAGGTATGAAATGTGCTCTAAGCTTGGAAGATATTTCTGGGAGTCTTGGGGGTGTGGCCACACTAATACATACGCAGAGAATAATTATGTTTCATAGTTGAAAATAATATTCTAGATATATTCTCCTCTTAATTCTTTATCCAAGTGTTTGACTTTTGATTGGGTTTTGAGCTTTATTTAATTTACTCACTTCCAACACTACTAATTGCCAAAATGACCACTGGACAGTCTGTACCAACCTCAACAGGAACTGCCGTTGTCTGCACATGCGTATACTGGGGCAAATAGGCTCCTTGCATAGCTGACGTTGCAGGCATGTACTGAAAAAAAGAATGAGGTCAGGCTGGTAATGACAAGGCAGGCCAAATTCTGTTTATTTGGGGGAATTTAGATGGGATAAAAATTAAGTACTTGGAAATCTCAAAGAAGAAATTTAAACAGGCGGCCTCAAAACTTAGTTATCCAAATATGCCATATGGAAGGCAAAGTGAATGTTTTCTATTTTTTGAACTGTCAAACTAAAAATCCCACCTTTCATTGAATTTCCCAACAAAGAAGTAGATTAAGAAGATCATTAAGGTTTTTTTATCCTCAATAATTTGCTATTACTAATGTGTTATTTTAGAAGATCTCTCCTCAAAGGACCTTATTAGCATTCATATCTGGCTACAGTATTGCTTCTAGAAATGGGAGACCTGGGAGTAAATGACATATTGGGGCTTTAACAGGTCACTGCAGAATAGGAAGTGGAGCCATGCCTCCTCAAAGGCAGGGGAGCTTTCTAGGCAATCTTATTGGTCATGTGTGGCCCTGGCTTAGCATTTAAAAGAAGCTGCTGCTGGTTTTGAGTGTAAGAGGAGAAAATCCACTAACCCTTGGTTCTTTCAAGCCACAATACACATGGGCTGAATTAAAAGTTTTTGACCATTTTACCATTTAAATGCTAGGCAAATCAGTGCTGGATACTTGTCTGGTACCAGCTTAATTGCAATACACAACCAAGAATCCTTGACTTTGGGGAAATGAGCCAATTAAGACTGTGATTCTGTGCTCCCAAATTCCATAAAAGAAGAAATAAGTGGATGAGGAAAAATTCCCTGCCTTTAACATGGTGTACCACCTCCATCTTTTGGTTGGTTAGACCAGCTCTGCCAGATGTCATAAATGACACTGGTTCTAAGGGCTCGATGTGGTCGTGTATGGTGTGGCTACTATATTTGGTAAAGGGACAGGTACCAAGGATAGATTTTCAGTGCACCAATCAAGAAATATCTGAGTATTTACTATGGGGAAGACAATGTGGAGGTGAGAGAAGCTCAGGAGTAATCTCTGTCATCATAGAGCCTGAAATTTGATAAGGAAAATACAGCTGTTTTAATTTACTCTCCTCTGTTCGCCAAGACACATGATATTTGCCACCTACTGTTCCGGTGCTGCCTAGTGACAGATGACTCATCTGCTGGGCCAGAGGGCTGATCATGGACGCGGGCTGTAGTGACATGGTGTGCTCCATCGAGGGAGTTAACACGGCACCCTGGAGGCGTGGGACACGAGAGCAACGTCAGACAAACTGAAGGAGAGAGCTAGATTCTGTAATCACCTTTTGTAAAAGAAATACTTTAGTTTGTTGAGGAATGTGAAACAAAAATAACCACCCTCTCAAACTCCCAAATGGTATCGTAAACAATTTCCTAAGTATCTTCTTCTAGATTGCTTTTCCTAAGACTTTCGTAAGAGCGTTAGGGGAAATTATCTCTTGGCACTCACCTCACAGAAATCCCTGTTTTCAACATCTCTCCCTTTACTTCACTTTCCTTAACTGCAAAGGAAGCTGGGCCAGCAGGAGGTGCTATAAGCAGAAACCCAAACTAATATTTTTGGCTGGCTGCGGTTATAAAATGGGTTCTTCAATGCTTTCTTAAAAATTATAACAAAACAAAAAAACAAAACAAAACAGTTGGGATCTAATATAGCCACAAAAATATACTATATTGAACATTATAAGTCTAGTGCTTTGTTTGAAAACAATCTATCGAGATAATCAGCTAGTTCAAGATTAGGCTGTTAGGATCAAGAGCCCATTCTTCAGCAATTCACCAGCATTTCTCAGAGCCTTAAGCTGCATTTTGGTGCCAGAGGAGGGAATCTGATTCAGATAGGTTTAATAATTCAATTTCAGATTTTAGAATTTTATTCAAAAAAAATCTTAGTCATTAAAAATCAAATGAAATAATATTAAAGAAAATGAGAAGTGGGGAAAAGTTACTCACCCCATAGCCCAGGCTCTCTAATACAACCACTGGTAGATTGCTTTTCCTGAGACCTCCATAAAAGCACTGGGGAAAATTATCTCTTGGCACTCACCTGACAGATATCCCTATAATAAACATCTCTCCTTCTACCTTCACTTTACTTAACAGTAGTTGTATTAGAGATGCACTAACTGAGGAAACTAATGCCCACATTTTATAATCTGCATAGTCTTACACAGTTGCAATGAGAGTATATAAACAATTTTGGATCCTGGGATTTTGCTTTTAACTTAAGGTTCTGTTACAAACATTCACCTAACTTACTACATAGCCTTTATAATAATAGTTTTTTAAAAAATCATTTTTAATAAACCAAAATTTAATGAACTTTTTCTATTTCTAGACTTTTTTTCTACATAATATTCTCATGAATTATAGCATTCCTCTGACTTTTGCCCAATCATCTGAGAATGCAATTATTTTAACACATCCTACAAATACTAACATATATTTTTGGTTATCACTGTACCTGATCTTATCCCTTAAATAGACTGTCATTTATTGATATTTAGATACAAAGTCAAGGACAGAGGTAGGTGTGTAAATGCTTTATCTCTAGCTGCAGGTATTTTAAATCTGTAGGGAAAGGAAAATTAATCCTCAAATCAAAACCTTCTGTACACACTCTTAATGTCTCTGCAAAGATTTTTAAACTGAGATATTTGCAGTCTTTCTCTCTAAGGGGCAAAAAAAAAAAAAAAAAAAAAAAAAAAGGAAAGAAAAAAAGAAAAAGGAAAGAAAGATATAAATGTGTGCCAGAGATATGTGCTGTTAATACATTTCATAAGAAAAGCATCCTTTTTTTTTCTTTTTAATGTGCATGATCAAAAAGCATATGGTAACATGGAAATGACTCAAAAGCCTTGAATGTGCTGAAAGAATTTCCTCCTCCTTTTTCTCATTCATCTGTACCATTTAGAGTATTTAAAAGTATCAGGAAATCCCCAAATAAGAAATGGGCTGATATCGAGCATGCCAAAAGAGGGGAGCATAAAATACCAGGGAGTGTATGTGTGGATTAACAGATGCACATATATACACACATATGTAGGGCTGTGGATGTATGTGTGTGTGTATACACACACTGCCACATACGCCTGCACACATAGGTACTTACACATTCACACACATCTTACTAGTGGTCTCCCACTGTGCTATCACTTAAACATGTTTTATCTCCTTCTTAAAAGTCATCTCAGCAACTTCCTGTTCAGAACTCGCTGCTCCTGTTTCGTATATATGGCCTTATATTGCACAATGGTGTCCTCTTTGGTATCAATTCCTGTCTCATCTTAATGCAAAGAACAGCATAATTTCCCGATCAACTGATCTGTTTTTAGGTAATAAATATTGTGGCTGTGCTGCTTCTCTGGATTCCCATTTTGCATTGGTTACTAGAAAGCTTAGGGCCAAATGTGTGGCCCTCTCGTGGCAAGTGTGCAGGCCTGTTCGTGACTTTGTTCCCAACCCTCATTTTCCAACTTTCTAAACCCCTTTTAAAATTAATACAACAAACTAGATTTTATGTATCTTTGAAAAACACAAATACATGACATAATAAGCTGAGTAAAACCCACTCAAATAGAAAAAAGTAATATAATCATAAGCACAACAAATGCTCATGTGACTAAAGAAATCACATTTGTTGTTCACCAAAGATGTTACTACTTAAGAATTCATAATTTCCACAGAAGGAATAAATAACAGTGATGAAAATTCTCTAGTTATATTTTAAACATTTTATATTGGCATTAAGCAAAACGTAAAAAAAAAAGCTGTTTTATCTCTAGTACTGTTAAAGATTTAGTCACTCAATTGAATGATCTCCTACAGAACTGGTGTGGGTAAAATAATGGCCTGCCTCAAGTATGTTGTAGTTTAAGTTCTTACAGATTCCAAATTTTGCTTAATAGCTGCCAATTTGCTTTACGACAAGGGTGAGTGGAAGTTTTACAATGAACTTTACGTTCTCATATTCCATGCTTAAAATTTCTCAAATCCTATATACCATCTTTGGCAAATGGTTTTAACCCAGAAGATATACATAAACAGCTTACTTGTAAAACCACAAAGCCAGAAAGGTGAAAAACTTACGGGGTGCTGTAGGATATACGGTTGAGGTTGCATCCAGGAAGGACTTTGCACCTGGAAAAGGGAGGATTTTGAAAGAAATATTGATTTCCATTGAAATCCTTACCTATTTCTTTAGAACTCTTTTTTAATCATGTTAAAGATCTACAGAAGGAAAATAAGGAAACAATACTATCAATGATTAAAAAGATTAAGCAGTTAGAGTTTTTGGCGAACTGGTCACACTGAATGGGATGAAATGATTATTTAGAACCAATTTCCATTTGCCCACTCAAGAAATATTAACTAAATATTAGGCAACTAAAGAGAAAAAGGTGAATAAGACGTGGGCCCCATCCTCAAGTAATTTACAGTTTAAGCAAGGGTGATAAACACATAAACAACTCAAATAGTGAAAAGTGTCACAATCAAGGTATGAACTAGGTGCTTTAGAACTACAGATGAATGAGGATTAATTCCAGCACATCTGATTAGAAATGAATCCTTAAAATATGTGCTAATTTATTAAGAGTAACCAAATTCAATCCCTTTTTTGATACCCAGGATATGAGGTTTCAGAAACCTTGTCTGATTGCCAACAATTTATAGTTAGTGTGGAAAATAAAAATCCAAAATTCAGATTTAGGAAATTAAACTTCGGTAACTAGGACTTGACATCTATAGTCAAAAGGGCATCCACTCAGTAGACTCTCTGGATTGAGAAAGTAAGATGCAAGAGTCAGGTTCTGTGGCAGCAAAGAGAGCATGTGCAGTCTGCCACTCAAGAGAAAAACTTAGTCCAGATGCCCAGAGCTTTCCAGAGGCTATAAAATTTTAATATACATTTCAGTTTCTAATTCTTAACATTAAAACCCTCTAATGTGTTATTCCCTATTGTTAAATTCAGAGGTTCTATAGAGAGGATATGGGGAAGAGTCATGGGGGAAGAATGTATTGTGATTTACCTTGATAGTAGAGCCCCGATACTTGTTTTCTCTGGTTTCCTTTGCCACCTAAGGCAGACCAAAGTTAAGTGCTTCTGCCTTGTTAACATTTCAGTTATCTGGACTGCAGCCTTTCCCCATTGGGGTATTAGTGGTTTCTTGCAGATGCCAATTTCTCAAATCCAACTGCATAAGCATATGGTGGTTTAGTGGAGAGAGGCCCACTCCATCAGGAGTGCAGGGCCCTCACTGGAGAAATCACAGGGAGGGGAGCAGCTCCCGGCAGAGCCCGATGTGGGCTGGATGCCCCCACGTTTTCTGTATGCTTCAGTGGTCTTAATCATTTAATAGTTTGCAGCATCACAGGGTTAGGGAGCTATGACAGCTAATCCAAGTTTCCTTCTTAAGCAGCAAATCAGCTGCTGTCAATTTCTATTCCTCAATTTTCCCTAATTATAAAATGGGAATAATAATCTATGTCCTATGAACTCTTTGGCATTGGTTCTTTAACCTCTTTTGGGTTATAGCTCCCTTTGAAAACCTGATGAAAGACTTTCTTTCCCCAACTAATTGCGCACATACAAGCAACATTTTGCAAATAATTTAAGGGGATCACAAACCACTTAAAGATCACTTGTGACCCTATGGGGTCCCTGAACTTACAGGGTTAAGAATCAAAATCTTAGAGGCTATGGGGTATGGTACTGAGTGTCAGGCAAATGGAATGAAATTCCACGTTATCTTAGGGAAGTACAGAATGCCAAGGAGAGGAAATCAGGGGACCTGATATGTTGTTTTCAGTTAGGCATGTCAAATATATTACCGACACTGACCTCCTAACTTTTGATTCTATGAAATGATTCTGTGGCCAAAATGTATACTGCTTTTACAGTAGAAAGGGAGATGTTTTAATAGTCATAATATATATAAGCATGAATTCAAATTAATATGCACAATCTTTCATTTGCCTAAGAACATGCTTACTTGTTCCTATTCTTAGGGATATACACAAATGACAGAGGTTTCCAAGTTCAGATAGTACATGAAAGAAGACTACTGTTTCAATATCTGACATAGGAAGTGTTTATTAGGGGAAATGCATGGGAACAGACCCCATGAGTCTTATGAAAGTAAGGAAAAGGAAGTACAAAACTGTTAAAGAGGTATTAGATGAGTGAATACTATGCCCAACAGATTCAAGCACCAGGACAGCTAACATAATGCAGAGAGGGAAAAAAAAAGGAAAGAATAACAAGTAACAACTTAGGGAAAGGAGGAAAAAAGAACCTAAAAACTGAGGGAGGCTGTGAATACTACTAAGACTTCAGTTATAACTTTTAGATTAGTCTCTGAAATCAGAGGGTAGAAAACTTGTCCCCTTGTGGATTTCAAGAATCTAAATTAGTGCATTTAATCACTTCTCTTCATTATTTAAAGTCACTTTTATGTCTTTAGACAGAATCAGCTTTATATTGCTTATGTTGCCCAACTGATTATAAAAATTATAATGAAATATATTTTTATTATCAGTCAGCTAATCCTGCATATTAATGATGATAATAATGACAGCTAACATTTACTGATAGCTAACAATGTGCCAGGTACTGTACTAAGCTCTTTACATAGATAATCTCATTTAATTTTTGCAACAAGCCTATGAGATACAAACTATTATTATCCCCATTTTACAGATGAGGAAACTGAGGCTTACAAAGTTAAATAATACAGCTATTGGATTAGATATGTAGTCCCCTAATCCCCAGAAATCAGGACTACAAGATCTAATTCAATTGTTTTAAAACCAAGAATACACAAAAATTTAATTTAGTCACACAAGATCACAACAGTCAACAAAAGAGAACTATACTTCCAAATGTCTGTAATCAAACCCCATTAGAATGTTCATGTCTGGGCCAAGGAAATATCCCCATTAGAGGCACTCTCAAAACACAAGAGGAGAAATGTATGTATACCACTGGGTTTGTGGAGAGTAGGAGCGAACCCTGCAATAAACCCAAATCAATATTATGACAAGGGGAAGCTTACTAGGATTTTGTTTCCAAGTTGGGAATTTATTTTAAGGTAAAGCCTCCTCATAAAATAACCTAAACAGGGAGTGGCCTCTTTTATTGGCTTCAAAATTCCCTGCATTGTTTAGTTAATATTATCTAGTATACATACATCTTTGTTTATTAGCATGTTTACGTGCTCTTTTGTCAGTTCCTGCGGAACAATGAACATAGTCAAGAGTGTGCCCTCCTACTCCATATTTTATCTAAGGGCAACTGTCAGTAAGTTTCAATTTTCGGGACATGTAATGTCCAAAAGAAGGGCCCACTGGAGAGAAAGTAGTTGGGTTCATTCTATTTCCAAAATGCTATGATTCCAAGGGCTCATAATTGATAATCATATTTCCTTGCTTTACATTCTCCTATACATAAAAGTAAATCACCATGTCAAATACAATTGCAGCTTATTCTAAATTGGGTTACTAAGCTGCATGGTATTTGACTTACATTTCATTATAAATGTACAAAACTTTAAGACATAAAAACGTAGCAGAGATTCACAGTCTGCAAGATGTCATACTGTTGGTGAATCCTGAGGGTACAAACCTGGTAAGCAGATACAGGAGATGCAATATAGGGTGTAATAGAAGTTTGAGTGATCATTCGGTTTGTAGCAATACTGTATGGTGAAGGATAAAATCTAGAACAAACACAAAAGCCTTTATTAAGTAACCCTTTAAAATAGAATAATTCCTGGAAAAAATGTCTGACATTTTCCACCTGCAGGTTTCCTCTCAAGCCATTATGGATTTATCTTAATGACATACCCATTCTGTATAGCAGCTGTAGTTGGGTCATAAGTAAGTGTCATTCCAGCCTGCAAGCAAGAGAAAGAAATATAAACATTCATTTAGAAAGACACAATTTAAAAATTCCACTTCTCAGAGTCATGGCAACATAAAGCAGTGATAATTTAGTAGCATTTTATAAAATTGGGAATTTTATGCTAGCCAAACCTAATTATAAACTCAATATTAGAATTAAGCTCTAGATCCGCACTGTCCCATATGGTAGCCATTAGCCACAAGTAGCTATTTAAATTTAAATAAAAAATTCAGCCCCTCCAGCATACTAGCTGAGATGTCAATTCATCAATAACCACATGGGGCTGGTGGCTATTTTTTGACAGTACAGATTCTAGAACATTTCCACTGGATAGTGCTTCTCTAGATATTCTCAACCTGTATATTACTTTTAAAAATAACAATGCATTGAAAATAAATACGGAAAATAGAGGTACAATATATTTTATTAAGGAATTGAGGGTTGTTTTAAAGGAAAATATTCAAAAGAATTAAGGAAAAACCTCAAAGGCAATATACTGTTTTTCATTAGTTTAATAACATTATTTATAATAATTTCTGAATAATTGTAAATGCCATCCCCTCTAAGAAACCATGGCATAAATAAGATAACAAAACACTGTGCTTGTGCATTTCTTGTAGTGATTTAAAATGCCTTTTTTTACTTTCCATGTAGCTGAGTGGTCAACAAAGTTGTTTTCACCATCTAAATGGAGAATCAACACTCCCTTAGCAACGTATACATCAGAAAGAGTTTAATTTGACATCACTTGGATTATAAAGTGCATGCTGGAAGGTTTAATCCTGGCACCAATTCCAGACATATGGCAGCCAGGTCAAGATTCCTTTTTTATTTTATTTATTTATTTATTTTTCCCGGAGGTACCAGGGATCAAACCCAGATCCCTCCATATGGGAGACAGTCACCCAACCATTTGAGCCACATCCGTCCCAAGATCCCTTTTGTGTAACTATTCACGTAAGCTTTCATGATTATACACCCATGCTAAAGGTTCAAGAAAGGACTTACAAGTCTCACCTCTCCTTCTCTATGCCATGGTCTTCCATTAGGGATGTATTTATTTGGGTTCTGTCTCTTCTTCTGTCCTCCGTCTGCAAACTTACACAACAAAGGTTCTGTAGGTGCTGAATAAATGGGGAAAAATAAAATGAAACCAAAATTATATGTATGTGCAGATAACAAAAATATAATTGAATTTCTTTTCTAATAGCTGTGCTAGAGCTATAAGGGAATTGACATACACATTAAGGTGAAAGTTTACTTAGACTCTTATAAAAATACAGTACAGAATAATACTAGGTATTATTTCCAAAAGAGAGTGTAATGAAAACATTTAGAGAGCTATTCTGAGGAAGAAAACGAATCCTCTGATTCATTTTTGCACTGTTTAAAGTGTAGATACCTGACAGTTCATTCTGGGCCCTTTCTGATCCCACCACTACACAGCAGCCAAAATAATCTTCCAACGTAAACAGGACTGAGCCATCCCACCTCCCTCACTTAAAAAATGGTCCAGGAGCTTCCTATTGTAACTCCTCCGAGAGTCCCTGCTTAGGCTGTTCATACCACCCTGGATCTTATTCAGAGCACTGATAACAATTTGCAAGTGTGGTTATTTGTTTGGTGTCTGTTTTGCCCACTAGAGTGTAAGCCCCACGGGGGCAGTGACGACATTTGTTTCCGACACCACCGTATATCCAGTGCCTAAGTGTCTGGCATGTTGGAGGTACTTATTACATCACAGTTGAAACAATGAGTGAATGTAAATAGGTCTAAATTATTTACGTTTGGGATACAGTGTTCAATTTAGCTATTGTGATAAAGCTGAAAATACCTGCCCATCCTACTTACAGGTTTTTTCTGTGCATCTAATCATCCTACTGAGTGCTGCTTTACTATATATCCACCCTACAAAATGATCCAAAGAAGCCAAGAAACAACACAGAAAAACAAAACAAAACTATATATATATATATATATATATGGATATATATCCATTACACATTAAAAAAAAAAAAAAAAGATAGCATAAGCCACCCATCCATGACACTTTTTCTTTACTTTACCGTAATGGAAATAGCAGTGTATTCCTTAATGTTGTGCATTTTTCTGAATGTTTCTAACTAATGTAATAAAAGCAATCACACCTTCCTGTCTGGTTCCCACATTCTGTCCTTTGTCTACTAGAGAACCATGATTACTACTTTCAAGTTCTGTTTCAAAGTTAAATAACCATGAAGAGAAAAATATTACTTGTGGAAAATTTACTCCTTCATCCTTTGCCTCTTATTATCCTAATTCATCTCTTATTTTATATCACTATTACCCACCCACTAATGACAGGTTCATAGCAATAGTGCCTCTCAACACTTCTCTGCCAAAAAACCAAAACAGAACAAAAAATCCAACTGCAATTCCTTCTCAGGGAGCTGTCTAGGCGGTTATTTGGCACTCCTTTCTCCTCGCCCTGGTGTGAACCACTCCGGAGAGATGGGTTGGAATGTGAACTCTTTTCCAAATGGCAACTGTACTATGGGGTACAAGGAGGCAAGAGCCAAAATGTTTGGTGTCTGCTGAGAATATCAGCGAATGGTCCCACCATTCACAAAGAGGCCTTTGTTTACCTTCTGACTCTGATGCCCCCTGGCTTTCCTGAACAAAAAAACTACCATTTAAGGCAAAATGGGTGTGGTGAAGATAGACTGGGGTGGAGTCCAAGACTGTAGATGAACTATATACTCTTTGTCTTTTCAAAAAAAGGTAATGACTTTTGGAAATTTCTACCTTTACCAACAATTACAGATGCAATGTAAAGCAAGAGAAAAGGGATGCAATGAAGGAAGAGATATTTCTCATGACTGATGATGTCTTTAATTCTTCCGCTAGGTCATTTAAAGGCAGATGG
>PVKH010026911.1:0-13115 GCA_004027955.1 Chaetophractus vellerosus
GGGGCCTCCCATGTGGTATGCCGACGCCCTATCCACTGGGCTATCGAGCCGGCCCCACCGCCATCTTGTTGTTTTGCACTTGCTGTCTGCTCTGTGTCCATTCGTTGTGTACTCTGTGTCTGCTTGTCTTCTCTTCTCATCTTCTCTTTAGGAGGCACCAGGAACTGATCCTGGGGCCTCCAATGTGGGAGAGAGGCACTCAATCGCTTGAGCCACCTCAGCTCCCTGCTTTGTTTTTTTTTGTTGTTGTTGTTGTTGTTGTTGTGTCTCTCATTGTCTCTCCTCTTTGTCTCTTTTAGTTGCATCAGCTCTCCACGCCAGGGCATCTTGCCACATAGGCCAGCATGCCTACACCAGGAGGCCCCAGGAAATGAACCCAGGACCTTCCATATGGTAGACAGGAGCCCAATCGCTTAAGCAACATCCACTTCCCCCTATGCTTGTTTTTTTTATTCTTCTTTGAACAAGTTGCAACATTTTACTGGTTCCTCATTAACTAATAAGTTATATAAAATCTTTCACATGTGTTCATTTTATTTTTGAGAATGATGATTTTGTCTTTTTAAAAAATATTTGTCATTTTACAACATGTTACATTTGAATTGCCTGAAGGTATTGTATATGTAGATACTAGTAAGTAGCTGCAAGCAGTGGATAGAGGCAAGTAGTTGGATGGCATTGCTTTATAGAAGGTAGTTAACCAAATGTAATCGAATAAAATGAAGGCTAAGGAAAACCAGGAATCATCAACATCTATGGAATTCACAAAAGAACGAAAATAGCCAAACAATTCTGAGGAAGAGTTTGAGAACACCATTACAGCATTAAATAGCTGTCATAAAAGAGTGCCTCAAACTTAGTGTCTTAAAACTCGAATTTATGAGCTTACAACTCTGCAGGTCTGAAGTCCAAAATGGGTCACACTGAGGCAAAAATCAATGTGTTGGCAAGGCTGCATTCTGTTCTAGAGGTTCTAAAGTAGAATCCATTTCCTTTCTTCTTTGAGCCCTCTAAAGGCTGCTATAATTCCTTGGATTGTGGCCCTTTCTACCATCTTCAAAGCCAACAACAGCATGTTGAGTCCTTCTCACAGAAAATTACTCGGACCCTTCTTCCATCATCACATCTTCCTCTGACTCTCTTCTTCCACCTCCCTCTTTCAATTTTAAGAACACTTGTGATCACATAGGACCAAGCCAGATAGTCCAGGGTACCCTCCCTATTTTAAAATCAGCTGATTTGCAACCTTCATTCCCCTCTGCCATGTAACCAAAACATTCATATTTCTGAGGATTAGATGTGGACATCTTTGGGAGACTGCCACTCTGCCTACCACATTTATTATATGGAAGGCCAAGAAAGGAGCGATTTCCTTAAAGAAGACATGGTTATGATTTTCACAACTTAGAAAGCAATAATGAAAAACAACAGCAACAAAATAGCACCTGTAATCAGGAAGTCTAATCTTTTTTTGCAAGAAATTCCATTATCAGATTGAAAGACAAACACTAAGTTCATGGTAGGTTGAAAGACTGAAAGAAAGCGAGCACAGTACATAGACTACTCTATAAAAAGAGAGAGAGAAAATAGAGACAGTTGAGCAGAAGCTGTTTGTATGCTTGTTTCAGTTTTGATTATATTTTTAGGATGAAAGAGATGAGCCTATTTGTAGGCTCATACTACGGGGCCAGCTGAGAGGGAAATGGATTCTCTTTTTTGAACTTTTGGGTCTTTAACCCTATTGCCTCCCCAATTTTAGAGCATTTCAACATTAACCTTTGAAAAATAACAGCATGTGGTCAAATACACAAAGCACCTAAAAGCACTTTCCCAAAATGTCCCGGAGTGAAAACATTAGCAAACCCACTAAACCTATTATTATCATTTAGATATAACTGTGGCTCATTGGCTACTTTCTGGTTTAAGAATACGCATCCCAAAAATGGCACTGATTCCATGTACACATCAATAAACTGGAAGGAGAGCCTTTGGAAAAATAGACAACTGAGAAAAGCACTTTACAAACAGTTAACATAGATACACACTCCCAATGTGCACTATTTGATGATAATGGATGCCATTTTGGTGACACAATATCACAACTAAACATGCAGACCCATCAATCCTGCTTCATGCTTGTTGCCAACTTGAGTATCCTAATGCAGTCGGTGTCTTTTGAGTTAAATGTCACCCAAATGGCCTCCTTTGGAAACCTACACCGGTGTCCCATTCCCATGTGTGCTTCTCGGCCCTCCCTGCCTTCTCAGGTTGAATTTTATCTCTTATTCGAATCACGTACTCCTCCTGCCCTATGTGCCATGCAAAAATGCCACCAAATTTGTCAGAAAAGATTTGCCCTTTGTGAAACTAGCCTGATTAAGTTTTATCAGCTCATATCTCTCTGGATGTTTGGTAACCTCGTTCCTTATTACTGTCTCAGGATCTTGCCTACAGCCAAGGGCAGAACTGCTCATTTATAATTTCCTGGTTCTTCCTCAGCTCTTTACTCATGGGCAGGGGCGAGCTAATTTTGTTTTTGTTTCTCTGCTATCTGTCGGGAACTGTGAAACATTTCTGCTACTATTGTCCTCATTAGGTTTTATTTTAATTATTTTTTTCTTCATTAAAGAAGTTGTGAGTTTACAGAACAGTCATGCATGAAATACAGGATTCCCATATACCACCCTATTATTAACACCTTGCATTGGTATGGGACATTTGCTACAATTGATTATAGCATATTTTTATAATTGTACTAATAATATGTCCATGGCTTAACTTAGGGTTCATTGTTTGTGTAGTAAATTTCCATGGATTTTTTAAAAGTTTTTATTCTCTTACCATACATAAAATCTAACATTTCCCCTTTTAATCACATTCAGGTATATATTTTAGTGCTGTTAATTATGTTCAAACATTGTGCCACCATAACCACCATCCTCTACCAAAACATTTTCATTATCTTAAATAGGAACCCTGTAGATTTTAAGGCTTAATTTCCTATTCCAAATCCCCACCCTGTCCCCTGGTAACCTAAATTCTAGATTCTGACTCTGATTTTGCGTATTCTATTTACTTATTTGAGTTTAAAACATAATTATTTAGAAATAGATTTATGATTTTTTTCAATCCGTCACAATGAAAGTTTCTAATAAATTAAAGATATTGGCTGATAAAAACCTCTCATGTATTTCCAGTACCTGGCAAATTGATCTTTTTTTATTAAGAAATGCTCTTTATAGTGTTATAGTGGATGAACACATTCTATTTCTCTCTTGCCACATCAGTTTAAACTTCATAAATGCCATAATTACACAAGAATGAATTCAAATATGAAATAATAAAATGAAATAGTATCCTCTGATTCATTATGTTATATTGTCTTCCTCCCAATATAAAAATTAAATGACAAGGACAATTTACAAAGATGACAGACATGAGGGAGTTCAAATTTTTTCCGACTCATAATCAACAAAAGATATTCTTTATTTTCTTTTGTAAGCAGGAAAACTGATTGATTCCATGTGTGAGAGAAGCCCTTGACACTTTCTGTTTATTCCTTCAAGGTTCAACCAGTTCTGAATTTTAGTTCCTGTTTTTCTCACATCATTGTCTGAATATAAACAGTTTCCCACAATGCCACAATGATTTTGTAAACATTTTTAAAAGATTTGAGTTTACCTCATGCTTTTCCTTATCATCTTCCTTTTCATGTTTAGCCTTTCTTTCACATTGCCATGTTCTTCACAATAAGGGAAAGTTAAACAAGAAAAATATCTGACATTCCTCATTGACATCAACTCTTACGAACATGTAGGAAAAAGTTTCATTCATTCAACCAGCATTTTTTTAAAGTTTACAGTCATTATTTTTTTACCATTATAGATAATAGATGTTCATTATGGAGTACTTGGAAGATTCAGAAATATTAAAAGGAAAAAATACCCAATTTGCCATCCCTAAATAACTACCATTAGTACATTGGTACTTATAATTCCAGGATTTTTTCCTATAGTTTGTTGTAGATATTTAATCGCTGTTGTTATTAAATTAACAATATAAGGTAAGCCTTTTTCCTATTATTAATTGGCCCTTTGAAAATTTATTTTTACGGGAACAAGAAATTTAGAAGGCTTATAATCAATCAAGTGATAAATAAATTAAAATGAAAATGTTTATGCTTCTTCAGATTTATGCTTTTTAAGTGATGCTAACACAATTTTCTAGAAGTGGGGTTACTGAATCTAGAAGTGAATAGTGAACACTTGGGGTGTTCTGATAATTATTGTTAGCTATCTTCTAATTGAATCTTGTGAAGTCTGAAAATGTTTTCCAATGAAAATGACATCCCAGCTGGGACTTTAAAGATGGGTGATGTAGATATCTTTGACAATTTACTAAGTGTAACATGTACTAATTTGGCTTTTATTATCTTATTTTAGCCTTAACACAACTCTAGAAGGAAAATGCTAATTCTGTCCATTTTACAAAAGGTAGAAATTGAAGCCAGTGAGTCTAAATTTAGAAGCCATCATATTAACATCTCTGCCACGCTAAAGGCAAATTAAGAGAACAGGAATTAGGGGCTGAGAAACTTTTCCAGAAAGAGGATAGATTAAGTAAACTCAAATATCCTGAGTTGAGAGACATCAAGGAGAATTTGGAAGAACTCGGGTAATTTTTCTAAAGGAAAGGTATGGGGCTAGAGAGAGAGCCACCTTAATGAGTAAGGACACTATCCTGAGGGCTTTGGGGGAGTCATCAACGTGCTTTAAGCTTGTGATCACATTTGCAATTTGGAAGGCATATCCAAATTCTGGGTCAAATATACCTAGGAAGTAGTGGCTGCCAGCCCTGCATTTAGGGACCTTAACAGAGTCCAGATATAAGGCATTGTCCAAGTAAAAAAAGAAACCGACTTAGAGCAAACCTCATTTTTCTTGACTTGCATGCCAGATCCCAAACAGTCAGTGCCCTTGGCTTCTTTTGATGATGTGGCTCGAGGGTTCCTACTGGAGCTATGAAGTTACCTTAGATGGCCTATCCGCCAAGTATCCATACATTATCTGGATACTGAGACTAAGTCTTCACACAGAGCTTACCTTGATGCATTTCTCCAAAGGGCTGAATTTAAAATACAGTCTGTGTTTTTTCTTTCCTAAACAAAGATTAGCCCTTCATGTATGAGAACGCAGGCCTTCATCTTCATCTTCCATGCTGATGGCAAAGCTAAGCAGAGAGAACGACACAGTTCGCAAGCATTGCTTTCGAGTATTGTGAATACTGGCCATTACTGATAATTTCTTTGTTTCTTTTGAGGTAGCATAAGAGAAGCTGACTGTACCACAAGCTTTTCACAACACTAATGATTCACAAGGACCAAGTACTTTCGCTTTTAATAACACAGGGGGTAGTTGAAAAATAAGTGGGAGCTCACTTTTGAGTCAAGAAGAGTACTCTTAGGCTACTTAGCAGTATTTCTCTCCTCCCCACATTCCAGCTCCCCACCCCAACATCAAAGCACCAAAAAAACCCAAAACCCAAAAATATGGGCAGAAGAGAGAACAACAATTTTATTGAGATATATTTGGTGGCATTTTTCCCAATTCAAATAGCCGCTTTGGAAAACTATAGCTCAGCATTTCTCAAAATATGTTTGATCTGAAAATACAAGGTATGTGGAAAAACTAAGTTAAAGGATTTAAAGTTGTTCTTTTATGGTTTCTCAGACTGTTCAATACCAAAATAAGAATTCCCATTCTCCAACTGGGAGTCTAGTACTCAGTGTTTTCCAGAGTTATTTGAACTCAGAATTTTTTTGGTAGTGTCTCATGGACTAAACTTTTAAGGAATAGTTTTTTAGGGAATGCTGAGGAAATCAAGCCTCCAGCACTCCATAGAATGAAAATCACTTCGTTTTCTACCTTCCAGTATCACTTGGAATCCTGCTTTAATCTCCAGTACCATTAGACTACACCTCTCAAGAAGCCTAGTGGATAAAACTTCTGCCTTTATCTTTTACTGATTTTAAGTAGTCCTTTAAAAAGTGAAAAAGTGAAGTAATTACTTTATTTTTTTTTAAAGATTTATTTTTATTTATATATCCCCCCCCCTTGCTGCTTGTTCTTGCTGTGTTCATTGCTTTTTGCGTTCTTCTGTCTGCTTGTCTCCCCCTGCTGCGGCATCCTGCCGAGTCAGCTCACTGCGCGGTGGCTTGCCTGCTCGCGCCGGCTTGCCCTGCCCACGGTGGCTTTGGCAGCTCGCGGCGGCCTGCCTTCTCGAGGCGGCCCCGGGAACCAAACCCAGGGCCTCCCATGTAGTAAACCAGGGCTCTACCAATTGAGCCACAGCTGGTTCCCAATTACTTTGTTTAAAGATCAAATTGTCAATAGATTTTATTTTTTTAAATATGTTTTGTTGTTTTATTTTGGCTTTAAATTTTATTTTGGTAACATACATAGGTTAAAAAAATTGTCATTTTACCATTTTTTAAGTATACAATTCAGTGGCACTAATTAGTACACATTATACAACAGACACTGTACAAAACAACTTATATCCTAATATATTATTTAATATAATTTAATCCTTACAACAACCCAGTGATGCAGGGATTAATATTATATCTATTAGCCAGATGAGAAAGTTGAGTCTCAGTGAGGCTGAGACTTGCTGAGTTTATACAGCTGGCGGCATGAGGAGCCCATGCTCTTTAACACTATGTGGGCTCCCCTTCCACAGAACACATTCCTCTATTTTGTCACATTATGTGTATGTGTGTGTATGTGTGTTTGATTTGCATTACTAAGCTCTATTGAGGCTTTTAAAGAAATTTACTATATTTTAAATGTACTTTTTTTTTTTTTTTTACTTTATGGTCTCCTTAGGTTTCATTAAATGTGTGTAATTGACTTGGAGATTTTAAAAAAATTCCTACTTACAACCTCTCGCCACAATTTGGTTTTAACAAATCAAACAGAAACTGATCAGCAAGGTTTCAGGGCTCTGCTTGGAATCGCCGGCACCTCTATCCATTACGTACAGAAAATGGATGAGGTTAAAGACAAAATGGTCTAATTAAAGAGGTGCTGCTTCACTATCCTCAATGACCAGCCAACGATTAATCAGAAACTGAGACCTTGCTTTTCAGATGGCTTAGAGATGATGCTGAGAAGTATGTCAATGAACAATGGCACTGAAGTGACTAATAGCCAATTATGTCTATAACCTGAAACCGCTGGTTGAGAAATTCTCTAAGGCAGACATAGGCAATAAAGGAGGGAGTCTCTGAATAATCTGTCTCATGGAAGATGCTTTTGTACCTCAAGAGTTTCAAAGAAGCTGATAGCTTCAAAAAGGGCAAAACATTAACAATAAAATTAATGATCTGAATAGTATGTTTTCATCACTGCCCTACAGTTTGCTTTTCCATCCGCTATTGGTCATTGAGACCAATGGGGACTCAGACCTACCCTAGGAAGGGCAGAAAGTTTTATGGATGCCCTTTAATTTAGCTAATTGTTTTTAAACTTTAAATCTCTAGGACCTGAAATAATGCATGGTATATGATTATTCCTCAATACATTCGGTGAATAAATGACAACATACAAACTCTAATATTATAATTAATAAATTTCCTATAAGACTATCACTCAACCCTTTATTGAATATAGCTTATTTTATTTGTTTTTGCTTTGGTTGATTATCTGTAACATAAATATTTACTGAGCACTCACTATGTGCCTGGTAATGGTCTAAAGGGCTTTGCATGTGTAATGTTAGTGAATCCTTATCATAACCTGGTTCATGCAATAAAAATATTTACTGTGTGGCTACTCTCTGTGCCAAGCACTTTGGAGGTAGGATATAAGGCAGAGAAAACACTTAAAAAAAAACCCCAACTCTATTCTCATGGAACTGAAAAGAAGAATGTGATATTGCTACCATTCCCTTTTTAGCAGAGCAGTTAAGCAGCTTCTCTGCGGGTAGAAGTGGCCTGGCTCCCGGATGAATCCAGGCTGTCTAACTGCAGAGCTCCTGAGCACTGTTAACCACTTAGCCAAATGTCTCTGCACCATGCACCACGCTAAAGGTTTTCAGCACCATATTCCATGTGATATATCTGCAGAGACCACTACACCAGGGAGAGAGAAAGGGCACACGCTCGCTGGATGAATGTTCAGCCTGAACAAATGGCAAATGCTGTTAAGCAATGGCCACCTCTAAAACAAATTCTTTCTGATCGAGTCGCCAAGGTTAAAGGAGCTATTTCCAAAACCACAAGCAAATTAATTTAGCGTTTTGTATCAACATTAATGATATGGGGCAATGAGAAGCTAACCTTTCATTGTGTCTTTTTGTTTTATGACAGATCGTAACTTTGCTGGCTGTGGAAAAAGGAGTAACTCGCTGCTGCTGACTTTTGTATAAGCGTCCATGCTATCTCTTGCAAAAAAAAAAAAAAAAAAAAGAATTGCTGAAAGGTCTGATAGAGCTTCTTGTGTAGAATATGGGTGGTTACAGGAAATGTTCTCCAAAAACCTGGAAATAATATTACACTAAAGTTGAGAATAGTAATACAAAATAAATTAGATCAACTATCTGTCAAAATAGCCCTGGGGTTTGTCTATAAATGTATTCCTGAAAAGGTCTAGGGATACCTAGATTTATTCAACAGGCAGACTAAGAAGGCAGAAATAGGGTGGGGTCTTATCAAAGGCTATGCTTATTAATCAGTTACACTATGAAGTACCTGGTATAACAGATCCTGTTACCATCACAGAGGCATCTGCATAGACTCAAATAGTAAAACGAGTAAGAATTTGGCAGTGTTTTTACAGTATTCTTCACGCAAGAGTCTAGTAGTGTGACCACTAAAACAATAGTAATAGCTAATTCTCATTGTGCATCTAATGGGTGTGGCAACTACTTTATGTGCTTGTGCAGTAAAGGATTAACCAAGCCCAAAGAAATGTTTGGCCCTTTGCCCTCAGCTCCTAGGAGGTGGTCTCTAAGCCCTTAGATGTGCTGCTAGGATAAGTGTCTTTATATACCTGGGAGTATTGGACCATGCCAGATAGTCTCTGTTCACAATGTGAATTGCGCTGTTGGCTTTGTGCTACACCGAATAGATAGTCTATTCTAATAATATGACTTATGGTGAGAGGCCTTGGGTTACAGGGTATCAGCTCAATGGAGGCCAAGGTCAGTCAGCCATGTGAGCAGTCAATCATGTTTACTTGGCTTAGCCCCAAGATCTGATGAGTTTCCCTGGTTTGCAATACTCTGTATATAGTGTTACACCTCTCTGCTGATAGAAGTACATGCTGTCCACACAACTCCACTCAGAGAGGGCACCTGGAAGCTCTATGTTCGGAACTCTCCTGGATCCTGCCCTATGTGCCTCTTCCACTGGCTGGTTTTTCCCTCTCCTTTTTTGGTAATAAGTCATATTCATGAGTATAACAGCTTTGTTGTGTTCTGTGAGTTCTTCTAGGGAGTTATTGAACTTGTCTTGGAGAACGTCCGGGCTCATACTTACTCTCAGAAGGGAAGGTGGTCTTGGGAACTCCCAGACTTTGCAGTGTTTTATACTTATTTAAAATGCACAGCAAGCCCGAGGTAGCCCTGATTATCATATTATACAGATAAGGCACCAGTAACTTGTTCACAATCATATAGCTGAGAAGTGGTGAAGTCAATGTTTGAACCCAAATAGTCTGGTTTCTGAGGCCATCCCTTAATCAATTTGCCATCCGTTCTCTAGCATACTGGTCACTAAAGTATGACATTTTGTAAGAGACAGAGAAAATTTATCAGATTCTACCATGATGCTAACAAATATCTCCTAAAACTATCCATATTCCATGCTGGCTAATCAACTTCTTGATACATAATCCACAATGCTAGGAAACAGTAGAAAAGTAACAGGGCACACATTCTCCGTGGGAATGATATTGCTCCCAAGGAGGTAAAATTTGGTTTTGGGGGAGGGTGTGTGTAAAAAACGGTTACTTTTTACTTTTAATGCATATAGTAATATAAACAGATACACAATATATTTGTGTTATTAAAGTTCTATAGATGGGGCCTAAGAAGTCTCATTTGTGGAGGTAAGGGAGCTATAATGAAATATAGGTTGAGAAATAGTAGAATAGAGTTTGCTGGATAAGGGATGTAAGTTTCTGGTGAATGAAAAGAAAAGCAATCCATTATAGATTAATGTATTATTTTCAGATTTATACATATGAACGTCTTTAAACTTGCTTAGAAAGAATTTATCCATAAAGAATTGATTAAATTTGAGTATGCTAAGAAAACCCAACTCCAAAGAGCTGAGAATGAGACTCTGTGATGCCTGTTTGGGGACTGCCATTTCTTTAAAAGATTTCCTGTCATGTGCCCTAAAATATCAATATAGTTATAAAGATGCATTATAAATAGGGTACTTTAGCATTTAAGCAATCTGGGGGCAGGGCTCACCAAGACTGTGCTGCTCCTAAATTGGCCCAATAGCACTTTTGGATTGACTGTTGACTTCTCTTTTTATAATTTTTATGGGATCTAAGGGAGCAAGAGAGTTAATAAGAATTGTAATGGGTAGTGCCCACACTGGCAAAATGAAATAAAACTGGAATTACACAGATATTCACATGGTCCTTACATAAGAATGATGCATACATTTTTGAAGCACTCCATTTTCTCCTTTTAATTGGAAAAAAGCATGAGAAACTTCTTGGGCCAATGGAAATGTTCTATATCTTCTTTTGAATGGTGGTTTATTAGATATACACAATTAGCAAAAGTGATTGAACTGAACACTGAAGAGCATTGTATTTTATTATTAATTAAACTTTCACTTTTAAAAATGAGTGTAATGATGAGTGACTGGATGATGATCTAAATCTAGTGTCTCAAGGTTAGTTGCCTCATATATAATGTTTTATAAATACAGCACTAACCATAAGCATATTGTACTTTATAGAGAAAAATGAGAAATTACAGGCCCAGAGAAGAAGGTGATTTTACAAATATGACAACCAGAGAGGGGCAAAATAGAAAAATAATAATCAAGAACATGCATTGATTGCTTACCATAATGCTGGGTTCTGAGTTAGCATGCAAATATATTATTTCATTTAATGATTATGCCTATTCTATGAAGCCAGCATTACTATTATCCCCCTTTTTTTTCTTTTTTACCTTTTTGAACAATGTGAGGCTTGACAGTTAAATGACCTATGGAAGGTCACACAGCTAGCAAATGGTAGGGCTGAGACTTGAATCTCTATTTCTGATATCAAAGCCTATACACTCTACCAATAAGTCCTACTACTTTCCATACAATGTTGGTTTGATTAGTTTACTCTAATTATGCATGCTGAATAATTAAATAACAAACTGAGTCACAATGACCATTCTAAATTGAAATATGTAAAAGTCAGTTACAACAATAGCACACACCAAAAAAAAGCTGATTTAGCTTCTGCATAATCTGGTTAATTACAGAACTTTTATTATTCTATATGACGAGCATGGAGCAATCCTGTCCCAAAAGCCAATAGAGCTCCTTTAGGCAAATTAGTGTACCTCTAAAATTCAGAATTGCAAAAAAAGGAGGGGGTGGGCGGATCTGGCTATGTTTATTGAGAAATTCTTGTGCCCTTGGCCTGCGATTTTTATTCATTTGGCTTACTGGATATACTTCATTTGTGATTTGTTCACATATCCAACTTAATCACTTAATTGGTGAGCTAAGCAAGTAGAATGACCCCAAGCTGCCTAAAGGAGGGTAAAGTTAAAACAGAAATATCTTGTTTTCAATTTGGTTTTTGTTAGCAAAAATCTGTGACAAAATAAGAATACTTTTGGACTTAGACCAAATCTATTTGTCTCAGGGAGAATAAAACAACCTCTGAAAGTAGTTCTAAATTATGTAGATTGGAGATGCAGCTCAATGAGTACCATGCTCATTACAAATATGCAGCAAACAAGGATCATTTACCTGCAAAGGTTATGGAGTTTGATCTAGGTAGGCACCAATTTCATGCAACCGGAATACTGGCCAAAGGAAAGCTTCCTGATCAGGATTAGTAGCAGTATGCCGGAAAGACATAAAGGAATAAATTCTAGGGAAGGGACACCAGCAAGTAAAACAGATATAGAGAAAGAAAAAGCACAAAGCTTTGGTAAAGTATAAACAGTTTGGTAAAGTAGAATTTGGTGGTTCCCTAAGGGGAAGCATCAGGTAAGACCTTGGAAGCAATGTAAGGATTGTGGATATTATCCAAAGGGTGATTTTTGGATGACTTTATCCATCATAAAATTAGGAGACTCCTAATAAGAGGTAATGAGGATCTACAAAATTGAAAGGATGTGATACATTGAAGGGCTTTATGGCCTGAAGACCCTTTATAACTGCAAAGTATCCCAATAATCTAGATTAGAAGTCAAAACGATGTTCTGATTTCCTACTATTAGGACCAAAATGTGAATTCTAAATAGCAGCTATTTTTCAAAAGTCATGATTTAGTGTTAATTTCTTTTTTTTCATGCTGAAAATGCATACCAAAAGCCATGCACTAAGGTGGCTGGAAATAATGAAGCAGAGTAATAAACATTAAAAATAATAGTAAAAGGAAGACAAGAAGAGCAATGACTAATGACTCTTGGACTTGTGCAATATGTATATGCCAACTAGGTAATAAATTGCATTGGGAAGGCTGAGCCCCAGAGACTGAGTGGTAGGCAAGGGAAGGGAATCCTTAGGTAGTGAATCAAGCACCAAAGAGAACTGGCTAGAAATGACTGATGGTTGGTCTGCAGCATATTTTTCAGATAGTTCATGCCAGCCCTCCCTCAGCAGTTCTCTTAGGAATATTCCTTATACCATTCAGCTTTCTCTGTTAGAGAAATGATAAGCAATTTTGTGAATTCCTAGTTCTGCTTAGACTTTCCCCTGGAATGTTCCTATTTAATAACAGCCACTCTGCATTTAATCACAATTGTGATTCAGTTCATAACCTGCCAAAAACTCACCCATGTATATTCCCTAGAGGCTGTTTTTAATGCACCAAGGTCCAAAGTCTCTGTGAAACAAAAAATAGGGTAGTTTC
>PVKH010026912.1:0-13092 GCA_004027955.1 Chaetophractus vellerosus
CTGTACCATGCTGCAACTTCAGCCTGCCCTCAGGCCAAAGCCACAAAGGCAGGATACTAACGCTTGATGGTTTATAGTTCCAATTTTCTGCTCTCCTCCAAAATCAGCCCGGTTTTGTACACTGTTCTAATCCTTAAGGTAGTTGTTGTTTGGTGTTTTGCCCAGAGTTTATAACCATTAATAGCTGCAGGAAGGTCAGTCACTGAGAACTTAGTCCATCATATCAAAAGTGAAACTTGTAATATCTATTAAATATATCTAGTACCTTTGCATTCTATCTTTGATATCTCAAAGTTTTCTTTATATTTAAGTTTGTATCTCTCTGGTGCATTCTGGGAAAATTCACTGATTCTAATTTTCTAGTTTATTAATTGTCTATTCAGGATGCAAGTTAAATTATAGTCCTTGCAATGTGGTGGACTGAATTAATATATGGGCAACACTCACCTTCCAAACACATAGACATTCTGTATAATATATATTGTAATTTTTGAGAAAACAGCTTATCCTTTTAAAGCTTACTTTGAGTTGATTTGAGATTCCTTGTAAAGACATTTGTAGGAAATCAAACTCAACTTTATGTTAAAAAGGATTTTGTTTCATTTTCTCCAAATTCAATTGTTTTCTTTATAAACTATATATTACCTTTTGTTATTTGACCAAAGACTTTTAAATATTTATTTATTTTTAATTTATTTTTGTTTTTAAATATATATTTTATTGAAGTATATTATTAGAACATGAACATACATAAATAATAAGTAAAAGCTGTGAACTTACAAAATGAACATGCATAACATCATAAAGGGGTCGCATACATCACTCCCCCACCAACACCTTGCAATGTTGTAGAACATTTGTTACAAACTATGCAAGAGCATTGTCAAAATATTACTACTAGCTATAGTCCATATCTGACATTTGGTATATTTTTTCCTCAACCCACCCTATTATTATTATTATTATTTAATATTTATTTTTAGAGTGGAATTCTTTTTACCTTCTATTTATGTTAGTTTAGCTAACATAGAATAAAAATGAAATTGTTGAAAAATAATAGCTAAGGATATTAATAAAGAGATAATTTTAAGAAGAGTAGTAATGGATTCACTTATATTTTGTTTTATTGTATTCATTAAATCCTGTTTGGGAAATGTTCATCTTTTATATGAGAGAATTTCCTTTTCTTTTTCCTGCACTCTATTCTTAAGCTCCTATATTCATATATCTAAAACAGATTAAGATAGTATAATTTATCTTTGCAAATTGCTTTCAAAATACATTATCATCTTACTAATTATATTGTCCACAAAATTTGCATTGACTCTAGTCACAGTTCCGCAGTCACATTTACCACAGATATAACTCCATTTCCTGTATCCTTACCAAACCTCAGTTTCCGTCAAAGTCGTCTGCATCTGCCCATATAAATCACTTCATAAATTAGAGTCAGCATTCCTCACAGAACATGGATTAATTTTTGAATCCAGGCAAAATAAATCATAAAGGAGACCCATGAAGTTTGGACTGCAGTCTAATTTTCAGTAAGTTCCTTCAATTAATGTAGTTTAAAGCTTCAGATTCATAATCAAATTATCGTAAAGTTATGTCCATCTTCATTGCGTTATTTTTCTTCCTCCCATCTCATTCAATCCAAATGCAAAGACTTAAAATGTCTTAGGTCTTTCTCCCATTCTTTTCAGGGTCCCTGTGCTTTTTTCTACGCTTAGCTTCACTTATGACTTTCAGAGAAAAGAGTGGATTCAGTAACAAAATATCAGCATTTTAATCTGTCACCATATTTATTCATTTAATCATTTATCCTTTCATTCTTTCAATATTCATTGTCTCATTAGTTCATTCAACATTCATTGAGTGCTTACCATGAGTCAAGTATTTGTGGGAAACAAATGTGTTTCCTGTTGTTAATCTCAGAGTCAAGTATTGGAGACAATCAAATATTGATAAATTTGAGATAAGTGCTGTAAATGAGGAATGTACATGAGAAGAACATCTTTACTGGCCATTGCCAGGTAAAAGTCTAGTGCAAAACTAAATCAGATGGAGGATGTCAGGGACCATTGTTCATATTACTAAAGTCTTCACTTCTATAAATTCTTTGTTTCCTTATTGGTTAGAAAATATGTAATTTTTATGCATATGTTTAAATGTTTCCCATATAAAGTTTGTAACTTGTCTAAGCATTATGAACAGCATAAAAGGTGAAAAGTGGGAATGTCTCATATCCCAGCATATCAGTGTAATAAGATGTCTAACAGATTCATAAACACATCCTGAAAAGCACTTTTTATTCATGTTCTTGATAATTTCATGTTTACAGCCTAAGCAAGGAAAACCATTTATTTCAGTAGAAGTGTGGTCAACTCAACGTATGCTATTATGCTATTAAAAAAAAAAAACTTAAGTAATAACCTAATTGGGTCTTATAACCACATTTCTAAGGGCTACAGTTCTGTTATTATGTTTAAAATATAGGAACATTTCCCAATAAAGTGAAAATGAGGAAAACTGATATGAAATCTACAGGAGTAAGCTAACATTTTCCAGACAACAGAGTTATATATTTTGCATTATTGTTCTGAAGACCTGTAGGCTTTGATTACTTGGTACTGCTCTTTTCTTCCTTCCAAGCAGAGCTGCAGATTTAATTTTATCTGTATGAGAAATATGAAGCTAGGGAATTTAATAATTGTTTCACTAGGTAAGGGATGAAGTAAATTCCATTGCCTTTCATTTGATTACAATCTTCCCTGCTGGTTTAATTAAAAACATCCATGTGAAAAAGAAGAAACATTGTAGAGGCTCTAATTGTTTTTATTGTTTTGGATGTAGAGTAGGAACAATGAAACCAAAGGGTTTAGAGTTGTAAAACTTAAATGTTTCATGTAAATCTAAAATGCAGGCAGGTCAGCTATAGACAAATGTCAGCAGACGGGATTCAAAATGCACTGCAGGCAGAAAAGATGACATTTATCAGTCATCCATACATCAGTAACTAAAACAATTTTAGGGTTGTCTAGACAAGCATCTATTATTTCTTAAATTTAAATCTTCAGTAGAAGGACAACAGCAAGCATAGTATCTATATTGAGTTTCACAAGAAATGAGAAAAAGGTCTAGAAAAATTTCAAAAGCATTTGCAGGGATGTACACATAAACAAGAGTTTTGTTACTCTTATTACATATTGGAAGCAACTATTTGACTCTAAATTAATTTTCCTGGTAACCATGGCATAGGCCTGAAAAATCATACTAAATACTGGTATAAATGATTCAATTTTCCAAATTTGGGTATTTTGCCTATCTCAATGTTTTAAAAAAAGGAATCTAGGAAAACACATTCACAAGCTTTAGTTCATTACAAAAAAACTGCTACTAAATTAGAAAATTGTTTTTAATGCCAATTTTGAAAGTGGTAGAATTAGCAGAAAATTAAATGAGCTAACAGAAGAAGAATTGTCATATAAAACCTTTCCCAAATAAGGTCAGCAAGAGATTTTGTTAATAAGAAAAAAAAAATAAACAGGATGGTGGATAAGAGAGCTACAAATTAACTTTCAATTTTCCCAAGAGAAAATAAAATTGGATAGGAAATTTTATTTAAATTATAGTTGAGACTATCGGTTCAAAATGTAGTTCAGAGAACCTGATCTATAACAACTAACACATCTGAAATTTCTACATGGAAAGATTGACAAAATGTCGTATATTAGAAGCAAAATGCCAACATACCAGTTGCTAGATTCATTTGGAACTTATTCTATTTTATTTGCAGTTGTAGTTTTTAGTGTTATCATTTTCTTATTATCGACTGATTTTTGCTTTTATTAATATACCTTTCTATAAGTAGAAGACCATAAATTATAAGTCTTTGTCCCTTTCTGTTAGAATGAATCTATAAGTTCTACTACTTTTCACTATTTAAACTCAGCTTTAAAAAAAATTCTCCTATTTTTTTCTTTATTTTTTACTTAAAATTTATAACAGTCATCATTAGTTTGGATCCAACTAATAATATTTTTTAAACTATTTATGATCTTGATTTTCTAGCAGTGATTATTTTTAAGTACTTTTTTGTGTTGAGAAATCATGGGATTTTAATGTCATCTATTCTTTGACTCTCCAGGAAGTATATTTTTCAAACACTTCCCCACCCCAATACACACCCACATATATGTCTTTGTGATGAACATTCTTGTGCTAAATATATTCCATGGTGCAGGTTACTTCAGTTCACTGCTTCTAAATCTTATAGCTGTAAATTATAGCTTTTAAATATTTATAATATGCTTTTGAACATTTAAGGGAGGAAGCCAAAATAAAATTTTTCATTTGCTTCCTAGACTAAAAATGCTTGTGCTGGCCAAAAAATGCTACCATTACCTTTAAGTAATTAAGTTACACCCAATAACCTCTACCTAAACCATCTTGTATTTGAATGAATTAGCCTATGTTTCTTGCTTTTCCCTCATTGGCATCAAAATAATTGTTACTAGGCAGCTTCTTGATACATTTTGAGATTCTCTTCATCTTTTATTTTTTGTTTTATTTAGGGTTCTGTTTGGTCCACAATGATAATCACCAAGCTCTTTATTTCTTTAGATAAAAATTTAAGAGAAACTGCTCACCCAAATATATACTAGACCAAATAAATCAATCACCAATTCTGTTTAAAATGCATGTTTCCTATCTAGGCCAGTTAGGATGTACAATTCAAATGTATAAATATAAATTTGGTTTAATACTGTTCAGTGAAAACACATTGTTGACAAAGAGGGACAGGGACAATTTTGTAACATCTCGAGAGAGAGAATAATCCTTTCTTGGACAAAAATTAAAAACAGGGGCACATAGTATTCTCTAGAATCCTTCAAGACATCATAAATCAATTTGGGGTTCATTTATAAGATTTTTATGACAACCATGCTTTGCTGCCTTTCATTAGCTGGTGGGAATTTCTTAAAATCTAACTTCTACATGTGCTGTTCCATCAGTATCCACTAGGTGGAGATATAATTATAGTTTTCTTGGATTTAGGACACTTATGATGCTCTATGAAAAGAATATTCATCCTAACAATTTGAATATATACCTTTTAATTGGTGTTTAACAAAGACTCTGATGTCAATCTATACTTAGTCTGATACTGTTTTTATATAAGGTATTTCTTTTTGTCTTTCATTATAGATACTAAAATATAGACTATTGATTGAGCTGATTTCATTTTTATAATTTTATTCCATATATGGGAATCTCAATTCCAGAGTATAGCTAAATGTAATCCCCAGCATTATATAGAGATGCTTTGAGACTAAATACAGGTTGTTGGCAGGGATTTAATTGGAGAGGTAGAGAAGAAGATGTAAGAGATTTTCCTTTTTCCTCTAAGCCAGGTAAGAATGCTCCATTTAGCTCCATGGCCGCCAAGAAGCAAAGGGATATGAAGCCAATGAAGTGGTTCCCAGATCCTGTAAGATATTCTATTCATAAAAACCTTTCCATATTTTTCCTCTTCTCCTTTCTCCTCTCTTCCCTTCCCTTTTTTTCTCTCTCTTCTGTTTCTCATTCATTTTTATATTACATGTATTATGGAAAACAATTTGGCGATTACATATTTCTAGAAGTCTAAACATTTTATTTCTCTTTCTGGCTTGCTTTCAAGAGGACTCTATGTTCCCTGTGACCCTTGACACCATTCTAAGACTCCAGCCTGGCCATTTATTTGAGTGCCTTCCTGGAAACCAGGGACTATAAACTCCTTGGCAAAGGCAGAAGGATGCTCTTCTCTGTTTATGAAAAGACAGAGCAGATTTAAAACAAAGGGCCTATAGGAGATGCTTTAAATCTAGGAGTGGGCAAAATTTCAAGAGCCATTCTCACATGAAGTCCTAAGTTACCAAGCACTGTAACTAACACTTGGTGGAGGACATCTAGCACTCTCTTCCCAAGAAACACAATGCTAATGTTCAAGGCTCAATAAAATAAATAAGGGTCATTCTGATAACACTTCTCATCTCTGGTTAGAGTGCATTTGTAAATTACAGCACCTACTCCAAGCACATTTCTAAATAAACAACGTGAAGGGAACTCTGGATTACGTTGCCTTGGTAAGTTGTTTATGCCTTATTGACTACATTTGAGCATATGTAAATGTATCCTACACCTTTGAAGTCTGAGGAAAGAGTATTCTCCTCCCTTTCTCTATGATTGTCTGTGCCTATGGTCCCTTAGTTCTCTATAGCCATGCTTACAGTAACTTTAACCAGCCATATTTCAAACTGCCTGTTGTTTTTAAAATAAAATAACATTTTGTACATGGAAATTATTGCATTAGGCCCAGTGAAACACAACCCTTATCAATTTGGGCTTTGATCAATCAGTGGTATAATTGCCTTTAGATTCTAAAAGCATTTAAAGCCTGAAACATTTAGGGCAAGTTAAAATTTCTCAAAATTTCCAATTGCTTTCAGCATTAGTGCAATGAAACTGCCTGATAGTTTCAGGCTTTTCATTTTGTTCCTAATTGGAATAAAGACCAAGGTTATTGATTATGAAAATGGTATAGTCTATAACCAAACTAAATAATCTTTAAAAAAGACAAACAGGAGAGTCAACTTTCACTTTTGTGTGAAGAAATCAACAAATGACAAAATACAACTGCTCTTTTAGAGGGCATGTGCAAGGCCTTAGTAATAACTTTTTCCTTACTGATTTTCCCTCTATTTTTTCAGCACTCATTTTTAAGACTTGCAAATAATAATAAAAAAACAAAGACAAAGAAAATAGCTGGAAAATACATTTTTGCTTACATTTGAGATGCTCAGAAATATTTTTTATGTACTAATGCTCTCTAACGTACTAATACTCATACTGCTATGACTGTTATTAATTTGGCACCATTTTCACCAGTGTTCATCTTCCTCAGAAAGGATTGACTCAGGAGAATGGCCCTTTAATTTACCTTAAAGGAACAAGAAACATCATGAAATTTCAAGTATTTTTTTTCCTCAGTTCTTCCTTCTGCTACATGCCCATCCCATCTCACACAGAATTTCCCCACTTCCTCTCCTTCTTTTCTTTTTCTCTGTCTCCATTTCTTTTCATAACTAAGCTTTACTTCTATAATTCTTTTAGTATATCTGAGCCCAAAATTATTATTAGTATTAAGTTATTCATATATGTATGTATTTTATTTAACACCTATTAAAAACTGAGCAGTTCGCATTCGTATTCTCTAATAATGACTGGACTGTGTGAACTGGAATGTTGACTCCATTACTTACTAATGTGACTTTGAGCAAATTATGTGACCTATTCCTTACTTAACCTCACCAGTAAAATGATGATCTCCATCAGATAAGGTGGTTTTAGTAGTAACTGAATTAATGCATGCAATCTGCTTAGGAAAGTTCCTGGACCTCAAATGGGAAAAGGTTCTTCTTCTTTAGCTTCTTCTCCTCATCTTCTTCTGCCTTCTTCTTATTATTATTTAAAGAATATATGAAGTTTAGTGACATTTAGCTTCCTTGGTATTGGTTGGTTTATTTTTAAATATTCCTGCATATATAAAGAATAATTGACATTATTCTTTATATACACATTTATTGTTTATTCTAAGATATAAAGATTTATTTTTTTGTTTCCTATAGGTATTGAAAGCTTATGACTAAAAAAGATAAGGTGATTTTTCCCAAAGTTTTATTCCCTAAAAATAAGATAGAGCTTAGGTTCTAAAGAACAATGTGTGAAATACCATGCTTATTACCATACACTGTACTTGACAAAATGCTTCTATTCATAATTAAGAGGTAATAGTGCTGTTATAATAACTACTATTTGTAGGGAGTTACTTTGAACTCACAGTTTTTTTCACTGATTTTGTTTTATTTGAACCCCACAATAACAGTGCAAAGTAGACATTATTAGCCCCAAATAAAAAGATATAACAACAGAGGCTCAGAGGCTTAAATAACTTGCCAAGAGTCACTTAGCACGAAATAGTGGGAATGTATCTGGGAGGCAGGTTTTCTATCTCCAGAGCTCCTACTCCTAAATAGATCATTAGGACTTAAATGGACCTTCAAATTTTCTAGTCTAAATCGTTATTTATTCAATGAGAAGATGGAAGACAGGAAAAAGACCTGGACAGTGTGACACAGTGGATGAATCAGGACTAGAACTCTTCCTTTGTAATTTCTAATTCACTGGCTTTTCTCTTACACCACAATATCCTATAACTTGCCCTTTAAACAATTGTTTTTTCCTACAAAGTTTGAGGATGTTAAAATTAGGAAAAAGACTCAGTATACTTACAATAATATTTTGCAGTTGACCCAAACCTCTGATTTAGTGACGAAAATGGTTTATATAGTCTCTTGTTTAGGACAGAACTACATGATATAAGATGGCACGTGCCATTGTTTGTACCATGGGGGTAGCAAACGTGGTTTGCAGTGCCTTATGGCAGCAGATTTCTCAATTGTATCTCTCACAGAACTAGTCAAAAGCCCTGTAGACTGTTTATATGGAAACCAGGACTTTTTTCCAAACGCTAGTAGAATCTAGACTCAGAGACAAAGCAACAGAGGGGATTTAGGGAAGGCATGCCTTCCTCAAACAGTGGTAAACAAGAGAAACTCTTCTCTATGAACATTATATTTGTTCTTAATTACTGAATAGGAATTAATTTCTAGACCTTATATACATAGCCTGAGTGGAATAACATTTTCCTTATAGCATCTTCATTTGGATGTCAATTGTATTTGAAGGGTTTACAATTTACCTCAATTTTCTGATCTATGGATTACCCTAAGATTTTATATATTTAACAAAATTTTTGAAGATAAAAATTATCTACATGCAAAGAGAAACTTCCAGAAGGATGAGCATGGCCCTCTGAGATTGGATAAAATGTGATTCTCTGAAAAATTTAGATTTCATTCTTTCATTTATTCATTCATTCTTTATTTGTGTATTCATGTGACAAGCATTTATTAAGAGGCTACTAATTATACAGGTCTGTGCTAAGTGCAGCTAAGGGGGAAAAATGGCACAGACTGCCCTCAGAGAATTTTGGAGTGAACTAAAGTCTTTATTTAAATAACTATGAGTTTGAGTCCAGAAAGTGCTAAGAGAACACCATTGTAAACAAGACACAGTGGTGGGGTTAAGAAACAGGAGTGTGTCCTCATGGTAGGAGTAGAATTTTGGTTAACTCCAAAGAAGGCGACATGAGTTTGTGGAGGTGATGGCAAGGACATTTAAAGAGAAGGGCACAAAATGAATGTCAGCAGAAAAGCAGGCAAATGAGAGTGTTGTGAACACGGGAGTCGTTTCTTTCGGCTGGAGCATGGATCATTCAATAATACATAGAAAAGACTTAAAGAAGTTTTTTATTGTTTTGTTTTCTGTTTTAAAATATGATTTTACGCATAGAAATTTATCTGATGTATACACTTGCCCATCAGAGCAACGACATAGGTAAAAGTATTTTACTTTTACCTATGTGAATTCGCAATTTTACCATTGGTAAATTTGCAATCTTTCCATTTCATTATTATTTGAAATTTCAAAGGTTTTAGACACCCAAGTACTTACTCATCAATGGGTAAATAAATTTTGGTGCCCTTCTGCAATGAGCAGATTTTAAACAAGCAAACAAACAAATGAAAGAAAACAAAAACCTAGGTGGTTTCATATGTACCAATATGCAACAGCTTCCAAGATATATGAGTGTCAGGTGAAAAAGTCAACACACTGAACAATATGTGTTATATATAATAAATTGTGTAAAAAAATAACCTGCACGCTTAAACATGTATAGACTATCCCCGGAAGGATACACAGTCATAAAATGATTGCCTCTGGGAAAGGGATATGGGCTGCTAGTGAAAGCTTAGGAAGAAGGGGTATTTTTCCACTGAGTACTATACTACAGATTTCAAATTTTATACATATTTAAGTATAATATATATTATTTAAAATTTGTTTAGAGACTGATTATGGAAAGTTAACTTTTCGAAAGTTCAGTGGGAGAAAGTAATCGAGAAAGTCTTTGAAGGAAAAATAAATACATACTAGTTGGATGCCACCGTGTTGATTTTCTTTTTTCTTTTAATAGTAAACGTCCTGGGTATGCTTGAAGGCAGAAGTCAGAGATGGATGGATGGAGAGGAAATGAAATAGAAGGTAAGTGAAAATTACAGGATTTAGGGCAGAAGTGGAAAGGCTGGTATCTCAGAAGATGAATGTCCTTTTTGTGAGGTGTCTAAACAGAGCCACTGAATCACATATTTTGAACAAGAGCTGATGAGTTATTCTTTTGTTTGTTTTCATATCAATAGCCGTGATTGGGAAATGTTGTGTGGGTTCCGCATGTTATCTGGTACAAAGGTCAGAGCACAATTCTCACCACAGGGGCCCTGAGTAATGCACTTTGCTTTAAGGTAATGGCTGGGTGGTTGAAGCCCATAATTTAATGGCTGCTTCCCTAGCCACTCCTTCTCAAAAGAAAGACCTGTTCATGGCCTACCAGGAGGTGGGGGATAGAACCAAGGTGGGAGGGAGTAAGGTGGGGATGAATAAGTACATTGGCCATTCTTAAGGGCCGTATTTTGCTTCTCATCTGTATATTAAATCCTTATCCAAGAACTGGTGCAAGGACACATTCTGCCCAGCTGATTTGTTTGTTGTGAGGATAAAATTAGGGACTATGTCAGGTAATATTTTGGCAAAAGCATAAAATGCTATCCAAATACAAGGTAAAAAGAAACACAGATAGAGAAGTTTATACTTAACTATTTTATAATTGAGTCTCTTCTTGAAATAAGTTGGCACGATGGCAAAGTTTGAATTGGGGCTGTGGTTATTTAGTCAACAAAAGATAGTTATGTTATATTTAGTATAAACGTTGGCACTTTGTTGCATTCGCTCTAGAGACAGGTAAGTAAAACCCAAATTTAATTCTGTTTCATGCCAAACTCCATGTTGTTTTCATCTATGTAAATCTTAGCAAAATATTTGTTAGGTGTTTGTTGAATGAGTGACTTTGTTGCTGTTCAGAGGTATTTGGGAGGGTTGTCATGACCTTCACTCACTCCTCTTCTAAATTTTGAAAACGCTTCTAAACAAGCCAAGTAGTAAAGTCCCAGTATAATGGCATGGGGGTCATTTTAAATCATAGTTTCTGAAATTTGGAGGCAGGGAATGATAATATTGGAATTCAGTATCTGGAATAAATAGAAAGAAAACCTCTTAGAGCACTTAGCCTGGGAATAATTCTCTTTTTTTCAAATCCACAGTAGTCTATGGAAGCTGACTCACCTTAGGAGAGCACAGAAGGTGACATTCTGAAATCAGGAATATTAAAGAAAATACATCGAAAGAGGCCACAGTCGAAGTTATCACATACATATGAGCTCACACGTGCGTGTGTGCAAAGTATTAAATAGAAAAGAAATAACTAGGGAGGTAGAGATTTCCCTAATATAGTCACTATTAAACAATTGTAGAAGTAGAGAGTCACAAGTAATCGACTTTAGTATGTCAGCTCTCATAAAAGGAATTTATCAGCTCAATAGGGAGTAGCATGTGTTTTTAAGAAATATGTAAATGTCTGAGATAAATAAAACAGGACAAACTGTGACAAACATTTTTCCAGCCATTGTTTATTAAATACTTTGCTATTATCTTAGGGAAACATTTCACAAACTTCAGCAACACCTTTACAGTTCTAGTTATATCTGTTAGCCATCCATATTACCGACTTCTTAATGATATTTTTATTTCTACCAACTTTTAGTTGAAGCAGAAATTTTAAAAGTAATCTCTTCCTACACAACAATTTCTTTGAAATCTTAAGTTTCCTATTTTATTTATCTTGCTTCTAATACATATAAAATAAACTTACAATGAATAAAGTACACACTATTCATTTGTTTATCTCCTAAAATTGTGTGGAACACCATCATTTTACCACATTTGTTAACTTTGTCATTGCGGCAAGAGAGAAGTGATTGTCACCAAGCCATTGCTTAAGCTGTTATCTATTTACACAAATAAACAGTGAAGAGTATATAGGTAAAGTGGTGGCATCAGAATTCTTCTTAAAAAGAAAGGAAAATATCTTGCTTTGATTTAGGGGATATGGTGAAACTTTGATGGCTTAAACAACAAATAAGTCATTTCTCAGAGAAAGAAAGACAGATTGGGCCAATAGAGACAGGACGCTTCAGTGGCTGGCTTCCAGGTAAAGGCAGAGGGCAGTCCAAGAATGGATTGCCTGATGCTCCATGGAAGAATAACAACTCTTCTTATTGTTGCAATACAAACTATGTCTCACTTCCCACACTGGCCAGGATTCAGAAAAGTGTGCTTTACTTATTGCTAGTTGGCGTGAGAAGGAATTTGGTACGCATTAAAAAGAACATATAGAAGCTCCGTCCCAGAGACAAAGGTGACTGAAAATTTGCATTCTTCCACGGGAATTGCAGGAAATTCGAGAAGCACATTGGACTCTGCCTGTGGAATTGAGGGATAGGAGATGATTTTGAACTCACGTGTCAATCATATTACATTTCAGGCTTCTATTACAGATTGTGTGGATTCAGTTCTCACTAGTTCATTTTTGTTTTAGTTAGTGATATCATAATGTTCCCAGAAAATATGCCTTTAGAATCAAGTAGAACTCACAAATGCAGCCAGATGCCTAGACTTCCAAGTAGGTTGATAGAGAAAGTAAAGGGAAGATGTTTATTGTGGCTACATCACAACCTACACAAGCTTCCTCTTACTGGCTCTAAGGACTCAAAATTGTCTTGGTTTTCTTTCTGCCAGAAGCAGATCTCAAGACAAAGCTTCAGCACAAATAGCTCATTTAGGAAGTGCAGGGAACACCAAAGGGGAAGTGAGGAATTGAGGAAGAGAGTTTAATCCCTCAAAGAGTGTGAGAAATACACACATCTCAGTATTATGCCATCCAAAGTCAAGTGAATTGGGATATTTATACCCAACTCTAAAGAGCCATTTTGAAGAATCTTGAAGGATCCTGGGGGTTGATATGGATTCCCTCAG
>PVKH010026913.1:0-13146 GCA_004027955.1 Chaetophractus vellerosus
ACATTATAGTTTACACTTTGTAGTGCACAATTTTATTGGTTTTGGCAAAAGGTATATTGGCCTGTATATGTCATTACAATGACCTGCAGGACAATTCCATTGTCCCAAAAGTGCCCCATGTTACACCTATTCTTCTCACTCCCTCCCCTCAGAACCTCTGACGGCCACTGCCTTTATAACAATGATATAAATTCTTCCATTGCTCTAATAATAATAAGTCCATAGTTGCATTCCCCCTTTACGATTGTTAGTTCCTCAATGTTGAGGATTTGGGGATGGTGATGCTTAGCCATGTTTTAGATCCCATGAGGCAGATGGAACAGTCTTGCTTGCTGTTGTAAATACTCTCTATTTTGGGGGATGGGCATTATCCATCATCATCCTTTTGTTAGTTGTCCTGGGTGAGTCCAATGAACCTGAGAGTAGCTGTTGCAACTCTGCTGAGATTCGAGTCTCAAGCGGCATATGAACAGAGCAAAGATTTAAGTCTCTGTGGCATGTATTTAACAAGTATAGTGCTAATTATAGGTTCAAATAAAAGGGACAGAAGAGCCCTGCATAGGGAAGTCTTTTGATATGCTGTTGGATTCTATTTGCAAGTATTTTGTTGAGAATTTTTACATCTACATTCATTGTAGAAATTGGTCTGTAATTTTCTTTCCTTGTAGTGCCTTTATCTGGCTTTGGTATTAGGGTGGTGGTGGCTTCATAAAATGTATTGTGTAATTTTCCCTACTTTTCAATATTTTGGAAAACTTTAAACATGATTGGTAAAAAATAAAAAAATAAAAGTATAGATTTATGTTCATTTTCTTTGCCAAATTCAAGGGGAAAAGGAAAACCTCAGATGTCTTGAAAACAAAGTATTCATTCCTTAAATTCTAGGAATTGCTAAATTTTCATATTCGGGGCTTGCAATATTAACAAGTATTTTTAAAGCAGGCCTAGTAGATTGCTAAGTTATAGTCTTCAATAAATTCATGTAATGCACAATACTTATTTTTTATGAATACCAGGTTAATAGTTCTTCATTTCACATTTTATGGATTAAAATCATGTAGCCATTCCAGACCTGCAGAAAATGAAAATTTTCGGAATTATCACTTGCCCCTAAGAATGAAATAGAAGTCTTAAGTTGGGGATCAGTTCACTTGTATGCAGAAAAAACATCAAACTGGTTGTCAATATCAGACCATAATCACTGCTTTACAATGAATTGGCTACATGGACTTGACCAAATCGTTTAACTTCCCTGGCTCCAATTTTATTGTGAAGCCTTCCAAGAGACTTTTGCCCTGCTACTTGTCCAAACTTTTCACTAGAGATTTGTCCAAACTTTAGTGGGTACTTCCCTAATGCTAGGTCATGTCCCTGGGTGGACCCCTAGCCCCATCCCGAGCTCTTACCTAAGATGAAGCACTACAGTCTAAACCAACCATAGAACATACTATTCTCAGACCCCCTTCTGTAAGGCAATTGCTTTCAGAACTCTTCTAGACCCCTCTCAGTAATTTTCCAGTTTCCATTCTCCCTTCCCTTTTGTGCCCTTTAAAAAAATCTGGTAACCTGTGTGCTAATCAGAGTTGAGACTGGTTGCTGCTGGCTTCTCTTCTCCCCTGTCAGTTTGAATAAAGTCTGTATTGCCGCTTTAACTACTGTCTAGTGCTTTTCTTCAACATTATATATAAATGAAGAGAGTTGAATATAGATGGCTGAAAACTACAAAAACGTGACCAATTTCACAGGAAAAATGTGTTACAGTTCCAAGTGTTCTAATAGTAAATCAAACACAACATTAGAAATAGAACCAGTATTACAAATATTCTATACACTTAATTTTTCTACAATCTGGGTAACTTTAAGCATTTGCCACTGTGAATCATCACAAGTAATCTGAAAAGTCCTGGGGCCTTGGTAATTAAAATAAGTGTCTGTACAGGGAATTGACTAGTAGACTAGACATAAATATTAAGAAATAAAATTAAAGAAACATTGACTTCTACTCACTAATAGTTTGTATCCATAAAATTGGCCAGATTAGAATTTATTTTATCTTAATATGTCTACTGCAGTGGGCTATTTGCCCTAACCCTCACCGCCCCCATTTGTCACAACTAGGAATTGGGGGTGGGGGAATGGAGGTGGAGATTTGCTACTGACATCTCGTGGGTAGAGACCAGAGGTGCTGATAAACTGCCTGCAATGCAGAGAACAGCTCCCCCAAAACAAAGAAATATTTGGCCCAAAATGTCAGTAGTGCTGGAAATGAATGACAGAGGAATTACGTAGTTTTTAAGTTTTCTATCAAAAGGATTGATTTAATTATACCAACCTTAAATTTAAATATGTAGAATTTGGGTCCAATAATCTTTAACTTCATAAACTGATGCATGTATTAAGCCTTAAGATGTCTGCCATTTGTACTGGAGTTTGTGGACTGAGATTCATTACTCACTACATTCGAATTATCTACATGAGGAAATGTGAACTATAAGAGATTAAACATTTTCCAACACCAAGGTAGTAAGTTATAGCAAAACTAGGATTGAAACTCCAGTCTGGCACAACTTCGCATTACCCTGGTGACTCAAAATGTAATGTGGGAAAATAATCTGGTCTTCCTCCCACCTTCCAGCTACCCTTTCCCCACCCCCAATCAGCCTAATGCCAGCTCTGACTCCTTTCAAGAGATGGCCTGGTTTCTTTGTTGCTCTATGAGTGTCCTAGGGAAAAAAGAAGTATAATCATTTATTCAGTGAACCAGTAACTGGTCTGAAGCACTTTTTGGTTAAACTAATGAAGTAAAAAAAAATTCCTTTTATTCTATGAATATAATAGACAAATGAGCCAAACAATTCAACAAATACTTATGTAATACCAGCCATTTGGTTAGGTAAATGTGAGTATGTATGTGTATTTATGTAATTGAATGAACTGTTTGTCCTCATGAAGATACAGTGAAAAACCCAGTCATATAATTCAGTTGTTTAATTTATAAATATGCATATTCCTACCTTTTTTATTAACATGTGTTTCAAATATATTTGTTAGTTTTAGAAATAGTATATAAAACTCATATGGTATTCTAGTACGTGGATGGCATGCTAAGCTTATAGCAGTGTGAAATCATTACAAAAGAATAATTAAACAATTTCAAGTTGTTTCTTATGGGTAGAGAGGAGGAATAGCTCTGCACAATCAAATCAACACATTTCGCCAATAGATGGCACAAGCAATTTTCTTATTTTTTTAATATATCATGACCCAACTCTCCAGAGAGAGAGAGAGAGAGAGAGAGAGAGAGAGAGAGAGAGAGAGAGAGAGAGAGAGAGAATGTGTTTTGTGAGCTTACAAATAAAGAACATGAAAAACATTCCCATTCTTTCCCTTTTATAGCAGTTATGGTTAACAAGTAGGATCTGAAAAAAAATAATGGATTTCTGTTAACCTAGGTATTCTATAGTCTTTAATTCAGCTACATATATATTTGTGAGAGTTCTGAACCATTTTTGCTAAGCTAGGTTTTGTTCCTCTTTAAGAGATGACATTGAAACTATGTATTAAGATAGTATCAGATGTACCATCTGTAAAAAAAAAAATCAGATTTTAATAGCATCTGGATCTCTCTATGGCTCTAACCATTGCATTACCATAGAAACCATCTTAAAGAAATGGTATTCAAAGATGTCTATGACCTCTAAGGAGATTCATGCCTATGTATCAGAATCTCAGAGGGGAATTTGCAATACTGTGGTGTTTGGAGATAGCTAAGATTTTTCTGGGATTCCCTACAATATTATCACTGCGCATTTCATTACCTTTATAAAGATAAATTTTCAATGAGCCAAGGAAATTTAACATACATTTAACATGCTTGATACCTTTATCTTATCTCTATATTTGGTGAAGCAACATATTGGATTCCAGAAACTCTCTCTTGAGTAGATAGTAAAGAGATTGCTTCTCAGGGAGAAAATAAATTTTGAACATTGAAAACAGTGAAATAAGAAAAAAAAAACATTAAAGATATAATGGTAGTTACATCTTTTGATGAAAAATAATTCCTAAATCAGAAAAATGTTGGGTGGGATATCATGATGTTATAGAACTGAATAAAGTCCACAGATGGTATTTCTTTCAAAAGATTGGCAAGTTGAAATAAAGAAAACCCAAATCCATATCAAGTGTCTATTCCAGTGAAGATAAATTGCTGTCTCACTTCTTGAAAAAAAGTGTCTGGTATAATTAACCTTCTGCAAAGTGGCCCACTGATCCCACAGGACTTACTACAAAGCAAAAGAGCAGGATAAGGCACGGCTACTAGTAAATTGAACATTCAACTATACTAGTAACCAGGCCAGTCTTGAATTGGAGAAATCCATGTCATTGAGCCTATACATAACATCTGTTCCTACCAGCATAAACCCTTTCCTAATAATCTTAATGAACAAGCACTGAATTTGATTAACACCGACAAGGCAAATCATCATATCCACTGATTATTGAGAGCCTCATTTGAAGTAGAGACATTCTTGGTGAAAGTTCACACGGGATAGGAATATTCTTACATTTAAGACCAATTCTGAGAGTTCTGACTACATAACCTTTGGAGTGTGTATCTATTACTTAAATTAAACCACCTGATAGCTTCTCTGCTTATCTTTTACTCTTAACCCTGCTCTGGCAACCAATTGCTGCAAACACTATCTTGCCTCAACTGTATTGCACAGACCTTGCTTCTTGCTGCTGTGCTCTTCTGATGCTTTGGCATGGGAAACCTGAAGAATCCTACTTGGTGTTTATGCATGTACAATCTGATAGTGCAGATGAGTTAATGCTCCATGGACAGTCTGTAAGAAATTTGGGCTGGGCAATGATGGGTATATACTCAAGCAGACAATTTTGAGGCAAATTTTACACTTCCACAGAAAGTTCAACTGTACTATATACTTCTTACTTCCTGCCCTGGCACTCCTCTGATAATATAGCATGGGATTCCTGTGGAAGCCCACTCATTTTTCATGCATGCACAATCTATAATTAAAACCTTTGACCTATGGGAGATGGAACTGGTGAATAAATGCAGACCATGCCATCCTTCATGCCAGGCAGTTCTGAAGCATATACTCTATACCTCTTCAGAACGTCCAAATGGGATTGACCAACTCAATATATTGGTTTTCCCCTGTCCCTCACTACTGTTTCCTAAGACCTTTTCCCAAATAAACCACCCACTTTATGGAGTCAAACAAGCTAAGAGACGGGGATGTACCGACATGTTGTCAACTCCTGGACAATTAATTTTACTTAAGTGGCAAGTGCCATTTATTTCCTGCTCTCCAACATGTATCTTAAAAAAGCATCTTGAGTTCCATTTTCCATTCCACCGTGTTGTCTGAGCAGGAAATCACCACTAAAGTAGATTAGGGTGATCCCTTAGGAATGGTGAGATGATTAAGGTTCCTGTGGGCTTAATTGTGGCACAGTTATGAAGAGCTGGCATAGCCCTGCTGTAGGATGATGGATGTGTGCAGCTGTCTCTATGAAGTGAAAGCTGATAACTTCCAAGTTTTTCTGATAATTGAGATAGAAGTGAAAATAATTATCCAGGTCAATAAATACATACGTGGTATCTGCTCCAGGAAAGACACCCCATCTGGAACAGCAGCTGCAATTAGATTTACCAACTGATGAAGGTTATGCTATTCCAATATCATTTCCAACCATCTTCTGTCTGCACAGGCCAGTCAAGTTAATGGTGATATGTTAGAAATCATCATGCCTCTTTTATTTCAGGTTTTTGGTGATGATTCCCACAGAGACATGATATTGTTTTTGGTTTATTATTTTGTTAGGGGGAGGAGCTCAAGAGGTTTCTTCTTAGATACCTCTACCATAATAACCCTCACTCCAAATGCTAGTTTCTCAGAACAAGTGTTACAACAAGATGGCCTTGGGATCCCAATGGGCCCCAAATGAGATGGAATTTAACCAATGTCCATTTTTCACCTGGAGAAATGTTCCCTGAATACCCATTACTTCTTGCTTCATCCTTAGTCTTTTTGGATAGAGGCTGAAAATATACTTAAATTCCTAGTCTTTCTGCAACTTTGACCATGTGACCAATGAGAAGTCAGAAGTCCATAGAGAGGACCTCATGAATAAACCTGGAATGTCTTATGAGGAGGCTGGACCTTCTTTTGCCCTCCTGTCTTCTTCCTGCTAAATGCAGATGGAGTGCCCAGAAATTCAGCAGCCTAGTCTGCTGGACTGCTGCCATGTAAATTTCTCATTACGTTAAAAACAAAAACCATGAGAAAGAGAAGCCTCTCACCAGTTTGGTAGGTTTTATTCTTACTCACGATTCACATTCATGACTAAGCTGATAAAAGAACACACAACTCTCATGAATACCTACTCTGACCAGTGTGGCCAGAGTCCAATAATCCTGGAGCAGGCTTGGTATTTTCTTTTCCCATTTCACAGCTACCCCTCTATAAGGACAGAGGTTGCATGGAAAGGACTGGCAGAAAAGTTTACCAGATAGACAATGCTATTACTGCAAGTCTTTTCTCAACTTTTTCTCCTACTACATTCAAGAGACCCTGAATCTTGAGCTGACTCAGATCTGAGATTTGGTGAGAGACTGTTGCTCTATTGTTATGGTTAATGTTATAGCTCTGTCCTCAGACTTAGAATTTGTTTGCATATATGGGTCACATAGGACCTTAACTGCTTTTGTATCTATTTTAATCCCAGAAATCTCCTGGTCAATTGACTTTTATGATCTCTATTGGTTAAACCAGTCTGATTACCAAGGCTGTTTATATACAGTAATCAGGTCCAGCTTTGTCTGATAGTTATGTGACATAACTTAGCCTCTGCCAGCCCAGGATTCCATCATCTTTATTGAAATTCAGGAGCCAATTTTAATATCAGTATCTTCTCCTAGTATACTTGTCTTATAAATATTAACCACTGCAACACTTTTTGAAGATTTTGAGCTCTTCCACCTCCAATATATCTCTCAGTATTATGATGAAAGGATTATCTGGGCTACTACTGCTACCAATTTCTGGATGAATCAGTATTCTTAGTTGCAAAAAACAGAAAATTTCACATAAAATTGCACAGCAGTAGTGTCTCCACACATCTTTGGATTACCTTATCTCTAGCATATAAAGGACTTTCTTGAATCTCAAACTTATTGACTATAGTCCACTGTAGAATACATGTTCAAGTAAAACAATGGAACAATTAAAACATCTTCCATCTACCTTAGCTAGTATATTGCATCCAAAAATTTTGGTAAAGTTATCTATACTAGTAAATTCAATTAGATCTAAAAATGTTTCTCCTTCTTTATTTAGCACCCTTGGAATACATTCTCACATATATTTTCCCAACATTAACTTATATCAATTAGCAACATACTAGATTTTATTTGGTACATAAACCTTTTCATCCCAGAATCTGGAGGTAATGATGGCTTAGGATGGAGCTTAGAAAATATTGGATTGCTTTTGTTTGGCAAAAACTGCTAATTGTATACTACAATATTCATAGTCATTCTTCCCTTCTACCTTAATCTTAGAACCCACTTTGAGATGGAGAACCATGTGCCCTAAGTAAAATACCAAATTTCCCAACCTCCTTTGTAGCTAGGCTTGCCATATGACTGATTCTTGCCTATTGGAGACATGGAAGTTGCATGATTCTTCTGAGATGCTTTTTCAAAGGGGGTTCTTTTAAATCACTTTTAAATCACTTCTCTTCTCCTGCTGACTGAAATTAGAACTAGGGCTGGGGCTTAAGGCACCATTTTGGACAATGTGGCAGTACACTAAAGATGGGGAATAGAAACACAGCTACAGCCTGGGATGTTAGTGATCAAGGGGGTCCCATTCTAAGTCCTGGACTACCTACTTTTGGATTCTTTTATTTTTTCCCCTCTGAGATGGTCCCCTCATCTGTCTGCTCACTGTTTCCACTTGCCTGCTTGCTGTGTCTGCTCGTTGTCTGCTTGCTGTGTCTACTCATTGTCTGCTCCTTGTGTCTGCTCATTGTCACTCATCTTCTTTAGGAAGCACTGGGAACCGAACCTGGCACCTCCCATGTGGGAGGCAGGTGCCCAACTGCTTGAGCCACATCCGCTCCCACTTTTGGAATTCTTTTAAGTGAGAAGAGGAGAAAGTCCCTTTTGTTTAAGCCACTGTTAATCATTTTCCTGAAAATACAGTTAGACTTCATCCTAACTGATTCACATTTCAAGGCAACTGTTTGGGTAATGATGTTAAAGGGTCTTCAAGCAAAGCTGGAAAAATTGCATGTGATAGGGACAAGAGACTGGTCCTGATGGCAAAGGAGGCTCAGTCACTTTGGGGGAATTCTTACTACAAAAAGCTAGTGTTTTTCAATAGGACTGCTAAGGACATTTTAGATGAGACAATTTTTGTTGTGCAGGATGTCCCCACATTTCTCAGGACATTCAGAATCACTAATTTCCAAATACTAAATGGCAATAGCATCACCCAAGTAAAAGTGCCTCCAAACACTTATGGAATCAGGGTCTGGCACCACCTCCTGTTGAAAACCATTGCTTTAAACTATCTATATCATTCCATGCATATTCATTCCAATTATTGGGGTCCCGTTCATTTTTAAGAGATTACATAAGAGATCTGGCAAAGCTACAATTCAACTGATATAAATTGACAACCCACAGGATGGTAAGTTAACTTTTATTTTTACCAGTTTTAGTTCTGTGGCTGCAAGTGATAAGAAGTTCATTTAGCATAGTTATAGAAAAGTCCTGATTTTCTGTCTTGAGTCAGATATTTACCACATTGAGTTTGTCATTCATTTTCTTTGAGCACTCCAGTGTAATGATAAGCCATTGGTCCATCTCATAGCTCTCATGCTCATCATATTGTTCTATAGAACAGTACATTGAGCCCTCAAAATTCCTGTCATGGGTGGCTTCTTAACGCCAGATGACCACATGTGATAATAAACAAGTTATCTGTTTGATTAGAGAACATTATGGCTACCGGAGTTCCAATTTATAGTTCAAGTTATAATTGTACCATCTCAAATTCAAGCAAGCCCAAAAATTAAATAATCCTGGATTTCTTCCTTTAACGATCTATATCTAGTACCAATTTCTGAATCAACCAGTGTTCTTAGTTGCAAAAACCAGAATTTTCTCAAGCTGGCTTTAGATAATAAGTAATGGCTGAAAAACTATTTCAGGAGATAAAAAGAATGGAACATCCCCAACTTTCCCACAGGGGCTGCTCCAGCAAAGAAACCTCCATGATGCAGCTCAATAAGCACAGGGATTGGACCCCAAAAGCTACACCATCACCCTTCCTGGAATTGGATTCTACAGGGTGCCCACTTCCACCTTACTTCTTCTGAGCTGAAGTCTCACGTGGGTCTGAATAAGGCCTTTTCCTCAGCTTTGGATAAAGATGGGTGGGAGCTATCTGGCTTTTGCCTTCACAAGGCTAAATTAATAATGTGGAGAATTCTGTAAACAATGTTAAAAAAAATGCTGGGTGGTCACATCTAGTGCAGAAGGAAAGAAATACTAAGATATTTTTGGCATTGTGACCAAAAGCTTTTCAGAATGGTCTTATCCTTCTTTCTACTTCATGGTATTTAGTTGGTTATGGCAGGCCTCTTTATCATCACCTTCATGATCTTCACCAGATTATTAGTGACAGTGTTTGCTTGTTAACAGCTTTATTGCAATGTAACGCTATCTTTTTGTTTCAATATGCAATACTTTGATTACTATGTAGGTTGAAAAGTTTGCATACATTAATGTCTCATTTGTGCTTTTTTGTCTGTAAATTTTTTGTGCTTCCCCCTGTTGTGTTGCCCTTTCTTTATTTGTAAATGACTGTTAATTTGCTATAAAATATTCCCAGTACTTCATCTATTATTTAATTTAGTTTCTATTTTATATAGTTGGATACATCATGCTTTTCCTTTATAATATATTCCATTAATCCTGAGCAAGTCCTTCCTAACTCCAAACCAATTAAATGTTCACCTATGTTTTGTTTTTTAACAGTATCAGTTTGTTTCAATTAGCTATTTAATCATTGTGCATTCATTATACCACATAGTTCAAAGTGAGCATATCGCTATATTCTTTCCCCGAAATCCCAATTTCTCAATAACTGTTGATAAATATTAATTTTACAGTACAAATGAAAAATTTTAAAGGATAAACCAAGTGACAATTAATAGTCTGTCACATCTACTTCATTGAACTGTGTATCCAGTTTTGCACTAATATTACACTATTCTATATATTACAATCATATCATATTTCAAATTTTCGTAAAGCAAACCTATGACAATAAAGTTATTACTTCAAAACTTTTATAACTATTTTATCTCTTAATATATCTTGAAATGCTGGGATTTTAATTTTCTATATTTCCTGTCCTTATAATTTTATTGGGATTTTAATTTGGGAACTATTTGACATTGTTTTTCAATATTCAATATTCAGGTATAAGAAATGCCTATTTAGTTAAATCTAATTTTATACTAATTAATACTAATTAATACAATTTTTATATCTACAGATAGGTCAAACACATTTTGTTAACTTATTTCTAACTATATATATATTTTTAATTACAGAAGTTGTAGTTTTCCAGAAAAATCATGCAGAAGATAGAGTTTCCATTTTACCTCCCCATTATTAATACCTTGCGTTTGTGTAGTGCATTTGTTACAATTGATGAAGGAATACCATTATAATTGTACTATCAACTATATGATATGATTTACATTAAGGTTCACTGTTATGCAGCCATATATATTTTTAAAAATGTATTTCTAGTACCATATATACAGCCTAACCATTTTCTCTTTTAACCACATTCAAATATTTAATTCAGTGATATTAATTAGGTTTACAATATTTTGCCAACATCACCATCATCTATTTCCAAAACTTTTCTACACCCCAGATAGAGACTCTGGAGTTAATATTTTATTTTTTTACAAAGTTTGTTTTGTTGCTCATTATTGCTGATTGAATTAATCATTGATTGGGACCATGATTAGCTTTTATGTATTTATTAGCATTTAGGATTTTTACTTAATTCATTTGTTAATTCTAGGATTTTATAATCTGATTCATCTGGGTTTTCCAGATATACCCACACTTTAGAATAATTTTATCACCTTTTCTCCAATGGCTACCCTCTAGGTTTCTGTATTATATGGATGTTTTCAGAAAAATTAAGTCAATTAATGATAATGACAGTATTCTTATATGAGTATTGATAATAATTGGAATTTTAGCCAGTGTTTCACCATTTACCTGTTACTTTAAAAGGAGATATTATTTATCAAATTTTAATAATACTTTAGTTCCAGTTTTATCAAATTCTTTTTGAAAATCAAGAATTGATGCTGATTTTATTATCTTTTCACATCTATAGTTACTAATTTATGGATATTCTTAATGAACATATTGATGTAATAAATTAAAATAACATTTGCTTCTATTAAATGATCATTACATTTCTTTATCAAGACCCACATTATAGTAGTAGATAATTGCTTTGAAGTGCTCTTGAATTTTATTTCTTAATATTTTATTCAGGATGCTTATATTACAGTCATAAATGAACTTGGTCTCTGGGGTCACTTGGTATGATGCTTTTACCCTCTTTTGATAACAGGGTTCTGCTTCTTTGTTAGTTGATTTGGGTGCCTTCCATCATCTTTTAGTGCTCTGGAGAAGTTAATTATTACTCATTAAACATTTGACATCACATTCTATAGACATTTGGCTTAGAAGTCCTTTGTAGAGATAATTTTTCAAACGTTTCCATTTTTTAACCATTATTATTGAACTAATTTTGGTAATATGATTCTCTGTTAAATAATTGTAACAGAGAGCAGTGATTCTCTCATTTTAGTGTAAGATTTACTTGGTAGAAACACAGATTCCTAGCTCATTTCTCAAATGTTCTGATCCAGTAATTCTGTTAGAGCTAAAAATTTGCATCTCTGAAATTCCAGTTCAGTGGAAGAGTTGAGAGCCACGTACTAAGAAATACTGGCATAAATTTCACACCCTATCTCTTATAAACACTACTTCCTTATATTTCTGATTATATACTTTTCTCATTCCTGATTTTGTTTTCTCATTTTCTTTTTTAAAAGAATTGCCAAGGGCTTTTCTCTATCTTTTAAAATAAGATCTACAGTATTCATTTTTTGTGCTCTGTTTCAATTTTATAATTCACCAATTTCCTTGTGATTTTTAGTATTTACTCTTTTATTTACATTTGTCTTACTTTTCTCAGTTCTTGAGTCGAATATTCAGTAAATTTCTTTCACTCATGTTTAAAAATAAGAGTATTGAAGGTCATGTTTCTGATTATACGATTTCCATCTCCCATGAGATTTAATGCAGTGTTCTAATTTTACTCATTTTTGTAAAAATCTGAAATATTAATTTTAAAATTCCTTACCATTTAAGATATTTTATTTATAAATTTCAATTGCTTATGTTTTTCCCCCCATTTCTTATTGATTTCTGATTTATTTCATTGTGGGCAAATCTTACAGTTCAAATGATTTTTTAAAAGAAGCTATTGATGTTGTTCCTGTGGCTTAATATATTATTCTTTTAAGTATACTGTGGCTACTTACAAGAAAAGATGGTAAGTTCTGTAAGATCAGATTTCAAAGTTTATGATAATTATTTATCTTCTTTTTATCCTATTTATTGTGTAATTAATATGCCAATTTTTGAGATATAGTTCAATCTCCCACAAAAATGTATTTCTATTGATATCCTATTTATTTTCTGAGGTTTTTTTTTAAAGATTTATTTATTTCATTACATATCTCCCCTTCCCCCGCTGCGGCGACGCGCCGAGACTGGTCACTGCGCAGGCGCGGCTTTCCCCGCTTGTGGGCGGTCTCTGCGTCCGTTCACGGCCGGCGCTTGATTCAGTTCGCGGGTGGCTGGCTGCACTCCATCCGCGGGCGACCTGCCCTGCCCGTGGCGGCTCTTGCCCTGTCCATGGCAGCTTCTTGCCCTGCCCACGGCGGCTCCGGCCCGCCCATGGCGGCTTGCCATTCTCAAGGCGGTCTGCCCGC